>CM034350.1:57095383-57328325 GCA_019925275.1 Mytilus edulis | reverse complement strand
TTTTTGCTCTGTGGTAGTTTGAAAATAAATTACCTGACTTGCAATCACAGTATTGAAAAAATGAATAACTCAGTAGGTCTAATTGAAAGTATAGGATGGCATCAGATTCTTCATAAATTCATCTTCTTTTTTTTTTAAATCGGGAAACACTTCCCTAATCTTTTAAAGATAAAAGTATAAATATTATTTAAATATACTGGAAACGTCTGAAAATTGGTTTCATTTAACTTCAGGTATATTTACTCAGGAACACTTACCTCACTTTTATTACAGGGCAGTAACTACAATGTAGGAAATTTCAAAACCAAACGCTCATCTCCATATCAAATTGTGATCACAAGGAGTGCCTTGCAAGAAGGAAGTTATGTTCTCCCTCAGACGTAGCCCCAGATTTTTCGGGATCAATGTTTCTTTTTTTATTTGTCTTTTGTTCATTGATTGCCCTTCTGTATTCTGTTAGTGTTGCATTCCTTTTGTAATTTAGTCATTTTGTTCTTAACTTGATCATGATTTAAAAAAAAAAACAGAAGCCACAGACTTAACTATGTGAATAACATGTTTGCTTTTAATGCATATTGGTCTTTTGGTGTTGTCCTTAGAAACTTAAGTCTTACACTGAATTAATACATTTTGCTTTGAGACCAAAATATGGTAAAAAAATTATTAAAATAGAACTTGCATTTTCAGATTAAGAAAGGGGTATGGGGAACACCCAAAAAGCATGATTTTTCATCATTTGTTCTATAACTTTTTGGGCCTTCAGTTGCTCCAAAACCCATAAAAAAAAATTGTTTGCCAATACTTTTAAAAAAGGTTAGATACAACCAAACTTTAATACTGTGTATGTATGCAATACACGTATATGCAGTTGGGAATAAAGAAGATTCATTTCTCAGAGGATGATGATTCATTCTGATTAAATGGTACATAATGACTTGACTATACATGTATTATTTATAATAAACAAATAATTTAAAAATTGTATGTTTTCGAATATTATAAATATAGTTGTGAAAATAAATAGATGAATAATCAGTCCCTTGCTTTAATGAAAATGAAAAATCTTACTTCAATAGTGCAGAAAAAAGATTACCTATCCGTTCACAAAAATAAATAACTGATCCAAAACAAATCCTCCTGCCCCCCCCCCCCCCCCTTTTGAAATTCCTTTTATAATAACAAAAGCTTCAAAAATATTGGTAGGAGGCCAAAGTTAAAAGAGGTGCTAAAAACATTGCCCAAAACAAAATGTTTTCTCCTTTGATCATTTGGTAGTGAGAACATTTTTACATATTTTCTATACATGTACTGATTAGAAAATTGTGAGGTTTTTATGCTTACAATGCGATTTGATTGATTGATTGATTTTTTTAAACACCACTTTAAGCACTATTGTGCTATTTCATGCAGTCAGTTTTTATTGGTGGAGGATGTTAGAGTGACTGGAACGAACCTGCGTCATTTGGTAGGAAAACTGACAATCCTAAGTTCATAAGTCAATTACAATTAGAGACGAATGCACCTACCATGTGTGTGATTTGAACTAAGAACCTCAGTGTTGACAGGGTAGTGATACAGTAGTTCAACTACTTATACCCCTCTGGTCCTGTTGTAGGTTGGACATGGTATTCTATACATGAACTAATTAGAAATTGTGAGGTACTGCAGATGCTTACAATGTGAACATATAGTCATATAACTTGTTACATGTATAATGTATGTGGATCTTTCAAGTGTTTAATAAAAATTTTGTATAGATTGATTACAAAAATTTAAGCCTGTGTTTTGTAAATCAGAAAAATTTAGGGGTTACAAAATTAAGAGGTTTGTCAAATGTAAGATTACAAAATCTAGAGTCAATACTAGAATCTTGGATATAAATTCAACTTTTTCATATAACCTATATTTGTAGGTAGCTTTATTGTGATTCCAACTTGATTCAGTCATGAATAGCTTGTATACATCCTTTTATTGACTTTTTTGATGAAATAATCACATTGCTTCATATTACCCATGCAACATCGACTTGCACCGAAATTTCTTAGTTTTGGTATCATCCACTTATTGTTTGTTCTATGACTAGACTCACCTTTGTTTGAAATCTTGTCTTGGGTTAATATTAAATAAGTTTTTTTTACTAAAAATTAAGTCCTGTCATTTTTGTTAAAATCTCTTTAAGCTTGTAATTGTATTATAATTTAGCATGCTGAGCATCATTTGTCAATGTAAAGGAAACTGAGTTCCATAATTTTTTATCTTGTGTGTCTTTTATTTTTGTTGTCATGTACTTTAATACTTACATTTCACTTTGTGCTTTGATGATGCACAAGTTGACATGTAGTCTTACTAGTGGCCATTATCTTTTATGGCTCATAATCATAAGAAAATAAGCTTTTTTTATTTTAAAAGCACCTCTTAGACTACTCTATTACACAGTTTAAGTTAAACATCTGTCATTAACTATGAAATATGTCCTTCAATCTTCCTCAGGGTGAAGAAGGGGTGAAACTTCACATTTTTTTATAACATGTTCTGTACTACATTCCTATAAAAAAAAGTCTACAGTGGTTTATTTTGTTGATAATGCATAATAACAAAGCAGCTTTATACTAAAATATTCTTCATTTAAAAAATGTCTACCTTAAACCTAGAACTGTGAGAATTAAGTTATGGCATCCATTAATTTGAAATCAAATTTGCTTGTACGGTAAATCTCTTATTTTTCTGATACAAATGTATTGCAATACATTTTTCTTCGAATATAAAACTTCTTGGACTTCCATCTTAAAATCTACAAAACATCCATGATATCAAGTCACAGTTTCTCCTTCAACCTGTTTATTGGTGTACTAGAGATTATGGCAGATATAAGTCTTTTCCTGGCTGCTTACCCCTAAATCATATCAATGGAATCAGGATACATTAACTCAAAAAGATTTTGCTTTGAAGTTTCAAAAAATATACTGAAAATTGATCAATCAAATCCAAGAATTACTTTTTGTGACTTGGTTTTTAATCAATTCTAAAGCAGATAAATATACCAAATTACATGTAGTAACTTATATATAAATCCAATATTAGGCAATACCATTCTGCCAAAAAAAAGTCCATGTTAGTAAAGAATATCATTGTAACTGTCTATGTATACCATCAAACCATTGCAAAATGAAGAAATCCTGTTCAAGATGGACAATTAAACCAGACATTATGATCTGTACTCAACATATAACCATGTTTCTTTGGACCAATTGGGTTAAAAGATGATACTCTGAGGTTTAAATAAAACTGATTCTAATTCATTTCATGATTTTAATATTTTCTAGTATCTTTTATGAAGCATACACAAATATAAAAAAATTCTACTTGAATTTGTACTTAAATTAGAAAGTATTAACAAAATCATATTGTACAAAATACTGTTTACTAGTATATGTTATAAATGCTGTTATCCCAACAGAACTACATAACAATTTTTCTTTACGGTTTCAACATTTTATATGGTCCACATTATATATTTAATGCAAAGAAATAGAAAACTGGATTTGGAAAGGGAAAAAATCGTCCTGTACATGCATGAAATATTTGCCACTGGATTGACTGGATGTCAAGCAACCAACAATCAATTGATGAAGAAAACTTGAAAGAATTTTTCTTTAAATCTGGATAATCATATTTTTAGTGAATATGGCCACTATTGTACAATAAATTGAAATACGTACAAGTTTTAACAAATACTTCGTGGTAAAATATTAAAATGAAAAACAATTTTAAGACTATTTTAGTGATAACAACTGGTTTGCTGGCCTGTAAGTCAATTTAGCTGATGGGAATAAGAAGTCACTTTTTTTCTAAAGTTTTACGGGCCAACCAGATGCTCGACAGGGCAAAACTTTATACGACCGCAGAGTTCGATCCCTGAACATTGGGGCAAGTATGTACACAACATTCAAGCTTGATACAGCTCAGAATTTGGATTGTGATTAAATAGTTGACACAACAAAGGTTTCTGACACATAATGAATGAGGTCTCAGAACTTAAACTTAAAAACTTTAAATTTTAAATTGGACATTACCTATTATGGTCCAATATCCAAAATCAAAATACATGGTAAGATTCAGCATATCAAAGAACCCCAAGAATTCAATTTTTGATGAAATCAAATAAAGTTCAATTTTGGACCCTTTAGACCTCAATGTGGACCAATTTGATAACCGGTCCCAAACATCAAAAATCTAAATACATGGTTAGATTAAGCATATATCAAAGAACCCCAAATATACAATTTTTGATAAAATCAAACAAAATTTAATTTTGGACCCCAATTTGGACCAACTTGAAAACAGGGCCCATAATAAAAAAATCTAAGTACATGTTTAGATTCAGCATATCAAAGAACCCCAAGGATTCAATTTTTGTTGATATCAAACTAAGTTTAATTTTGGACCACAATTTGGACCAACTTGAAAACTGGGCCCATTATAAAAAATTTAAGTACATGTTTAAATTCGGCATATCAAAGAACCCCAAGAATTCAATTTTTGTTGAAATCAAACAAAAGTTTAATTTTGGACACCAATTTGGACCAACTTGAAACCTGGGCCAATAATCAAAAATCTAAGTTCATGTTTAGATTTAGCATATCAAAGAACCCCAAGGATTCATTTTTTGTTAAAATCAAACTTAGTTTAATTTTGGACCCTTTGGACCTTATTGTAGATCAATTTGAAAACGGGATCAAAAATTAAGAATCTAAATACACAGTTAGATTCGGCAAATCTAAGAACCCAAATTATTAAATTTTTGATGAAATAAAACAAAGTTGAATTTTGGACCCTTTGGGCCCCTTATTCCTAAACTGTTGGGACCTCAACTCCCAAAATCAATCCCAACCTTCCTTTAGTGGTCATAAACCTTGTGTTTAAATTTCATTGATTTCTATGTACGTATACTAAAGTTATTGTGCGAAAACCAAGAATAATGCTAGTATCGGCCCTTTTTTTACCCCTAATTCCTAAACTGTTAGGACCTAAACTCTCAAAATCAATTCCAACCTTTCTTTTGTGGTCACAAACCTTGTGTCAAAATTTCATAGAACCTTCCTTTAGTGGTCATAAACCTTGAGTTAAAATTTAAAAGATTTCTATTTCCTTATACTAAAGTAATAGTGCAAAAACCAAATGTCTTCGGACGAACGACGACAGAGACGCCAACGTGATACCAATATATGACCAAAAAATTTTCAATTTTTGCGGTCGTATAAAAAGAGGTGCATACTATGCATGACTGTATTTTTTATATACACCATAGGGCTGTATACCATAAATGCATATGTTCAAACCCTTATCAAATTTATTTTGAATAATTTTATCAAATCAATCAAACCAAAAATAAGTTACTGAACAACTTTGAGAATAAAGAGCTTCATAAGTGCATGATACTTGAAGTAAGTGCATGATACAGAAGTTTGAACTCTTTATAAGATCAAGAAGAATGATTTGAACAGATAGCATAGGAACATTTACATTTACAACTTTACTATGGATTCATCATTTTTCTAAGGATACTAATTTTTGTGAATTTTCTAGGGATAGGTATATCGAGATTTCAAATGTCCAATAAAATACAATTTTTTACAAGCTTGTCTATCTAATCAAGGAAAATTGCACGTATTGGTAGCCTCGAAAATAAACAAAATCCACAGTAGTTGGATCCCAATAATGCCTTACAGTATTTCTGATATGCACATCTTCATATCACAAGACACAAAAGAACATCTATAAATGCCAATGCAAATGCAGACCAAATTTTATTTAAAAAATCTGATCTGTTTAAACTGTAAGTTTCCTAAAACAAGTGTTGATAAAATCAATAAAATCTGCATTTTATGACTTATAAAACTAAATTTGAAAACTATTTACAACTGTTAGCATTTCTATAACAGACAAAAATATATAACATTTATATAAGTTAGTGTATTTTTAATGAGAAAAACACATATTGAATTCAATAAATGTCTGAACATATTAACTTAAATGGTTGACAATTGCTAACATATAGATTTCATTAAACAAAACAAAAACAAAAAATATGACTTAACAAACAGGTTTATAATTCTGATGAAAAATAAAACAATAACATAAGTTAGGATTTATAAAAGATCATTAAAGCCACATCACAAAGTACAGACCGAAGAATTTTCTTTCAACTGGTGATAATTGTATCGATTAAAGAACTTTAGCTATTTATTGGAGGGGGAAAATATAATAATATGTACATCTAATTTCAAGTCTTGCAGACCAGTCTGAATTTAAACAATTATTTTAATCTGCACTCAGTACAAATCATACATAATGTCTTATTTCTCAGATCCATTCCTACTCTATTCTTATTTCTAAATGAAAAATATCATTTATATTACTTAATGTGTAATTCAAATTTTGGACAAAAAATGAGGCCTCATCATACCTTTGTTTTAGATGAAAAAATACTGAACACTTATTTCATTACTATTTTTTTTTATAATGTATTTGTACACATTGATCATGTTGATAGAATATGAATGACAGCTGAGATTATAAGTAGAAAATCTACTTTATATTCTCCTAACAATATTACAACGTACATACATGTATGATAATGAAAGACAAATGGCATAAAGTAATGATTTCATTTTAATTATCTTCAGTTTTACTGTGACTTCGATACTTTCTTGAAGCAGTTTTATTTTTTAATCTTTTGAATCCATTTTGCTGGCCATTAACTTCAGGTTCATTATTTTTGGGACCTTCACCATTTTCTACATTTTCAAAACAGTCTGAAGAAGCACTAGCCAAGGATTTTGAACACGATGGCTGATTTTCTGCTTCATGCAAGTATGGTCCCATATCCTCTTCACTGTTTTTACGTTTATTATTTTCTTCACATTTTGAATTTTCAGTTAAATTTTCACATGCTGCATTTTTATGAATACTGTTTTTCTCGTTTTCTTCTAAACTTTCAGTATCATTTATATCTGAATCACTATTTAAAGCACTATCTCTCAACAGTTTTAATCTTTTTAACTGTAAGCGATTTCTCTGTCTATGAGCAGACAGCATATTTAGTGAGTGACCTTGAACTTGTTCCCTATTAGTAGAACTCTCACTTGCTGTGTTTTTGTCTTTTTCACTGTCACTAGAATCTGAACTGTATGTGACCAAAGGTCTCTTTCTTTTAGTCTTTCCATTAAGTTTTCTTTGCTTGCATCTTTCTTTTATCAGTTTTTCTATAATCTTCCCACCTTGAAGAGAATTATTTTCAGGGTCTGAATCATTGTCCGAACTATTGGAAATCTCACTGTATTGGTCAGCATGACCATCAAGAGACCTAGAATTAGCAGCACTAGCAAAGGTCACAGAAAAAGAATTAACAGATGATTCCTCCTGACCATTTTCTTGGTTAAGAGTACTTGAAGTTCTGTTTTGTGTAACATGCCCTGAATCATGACTATCTGAATCTGAGAAATCAGAATCGTGTATATTTTCAATTCTATCCAATAATTCTCCATCACTACTAGCAAAGTCTTCACTGGAACTGAACCCCTCCAGTTCTCTTTGTACTAATGAATCAAAGAAAGCTAGCATTCGAGGATCTTCCTCTACTGATTGGCTGGAATAATCATGTGTCATCACATGACCAGTTTGTAATACAAGGTTAATATATTCTTCATGTGAGTAAGCAGGTCTAACTGAATTCTTCTTGACAGAATGGGAATCTATTCCTCCTTCTGATGTCGGCACTGGAAATGGACTCCATACCTGTGAAAAGTAAGTAATCAGGTAAAGAACAAAGTAAGCATTCAGCTCATTTAAAACCTTATCCAAATTATTTTAGCTACTGACGATTCATCTATTTGGTGGTTCCAATTTTCATAGATTAAAGTAGAATTGTATTTTCATGGATATTGAATTTCATGATTTCGCCAGTTTGCATGAAAGCCTATAGAAAATTTGTTCTTTGTTGAATAAGGTTAATGTATACCCACAAAATAAACAAAAATTGGTTTCCCATAAAGTAATGAATGGACAGTATTTGATATGGCAACTGTGTTATTCAAATTATCCTTTGAACCATATGCTCCTCTACTCCCTTAAACCAAGCAATCTAAACATTAAATTTAACATAAAGCATGAAGAATTTATATGTTAAGTTTAACTGAAATCAATTCAGTGGTAATGAAAATAATGCAAACTGCTAACAAATCAGTTTTATACAACTGATTCCCTGAATGTATGTACATTGTATTTATGAGGATAAAAACTAGAGGCTCTTAAGAGCCTGTGTCGCTCACCTTGGTCTATGTGCATAATTAACAAAGGACACAAATGGATTCATGACAAAATTGTATTTTGGTGATGGTAGTGTGTTTGAAGTTCTTACTTTACTGAAAGTTCTTGCTTCTTACAATTATATCTATAATGAACTTTGCCCATTAGTAACAGAGAAAAATATTTGGTAAAAGTTTACATAAATTTACCAAATTAATGAAAATTGTTAAAAATTGACTATAAATGGCAATAACTCCTTTAGGGGTCAATTGACCATTTAGGTCATGTTGACTTATTTGTAGATCTTACTTTGCTGAACGTTATCGCTGTTTACAGTTTATCGCTATCTATAATAGTATTCAAGATAATAACCAAAAACAGCAAAGTTTCTTTAAAAATTACCAATTGGAGGGCAGCAACCCAACAACCGGTTGTCCAATTCATTTGAATATTTCAGGGCAGATATATATTGACTTGATTAACAATTTAACTCCTTGTCAGATTTGCTCTAAATGATTTGGTTTCAGAGTTATAAGCCAAAATCTAAATTTTACCCCTGTTCTATTTTTAGCCATGGTGGCCATCTTGGTTGGATGGCCAGGTCATCGGACACATTTTTCAAACAAGATACCCCAAAGATGATTGTGGCCAAGTTTGGATTAATTTGGCCCATTAGTTTCAGAGGAGAAGATTTTTGTAAACGATTACTTAAATTTATGAAAAATGGTTAAAAATTGACTATAAAGGGCAATAACTCCTAAAGGGGTCAACTGACCATTTCAGTCATGTTGACTTATTTGTAAATCTAACTTTGCTGAACATTATTTTTGTTTACAGTTTATCTCTATCTATAATAATATTCAAGATAATAACCAAAAACAGCAAAATTTCCTCAAAATTACCAATTCAGGGGCAGCAACCCAACAACGGGTCGACGGATTCATCTGAAAATTTCAGGGCAGATAGATCTTGACCTGATAAACATTTTTGCCCCATGTCAGATTTCCTCTAAATGCTTTGGTTTTTGAGTTATAAGCCAAAAACTGCATTTTACCCCTATGTTCTATTTTTAGCCGTGGCGGCCATCTTGTTGGTTGACTGGGTCATGCCACATATTTTTCAAACTAGATACCCCAATGATGATTGTGGCCAAGTTTGGTTCAATTTGGCCCAGTAGTTTCAGAGGAGAAGATTTTTGTAAAAGTTAACGACATCGGATGAAGGAGGAAGACAGACGACGGACGCCAGACGCCGGACGCCAAGTGATGAGAAAAGCTCACTTGGCCCTTTGGGCCAGGTGAGCTAAAAATACATCAAAAGCTGTCTCGTGTCCACTTTGCCTATTATGTAAGTGGTTGCAAAATTAGTTTAAGTATAACTGCATAATTGATAACAAAAATTCTATACTGAGAATGAATCTTTTTAATCATACAAACAGTGAAGCTCTGACTAATTTGACTAATAGAAATAAGATGTCCTCTAACTGGACTAACAGTTTAACAGCAGGGATACCAACTTATAGACAGAAGATGTCCTCTAACTGGACTAACAGTTTAACAGCAGGGATACCAACGTATAGAAAGTTACTGTCACTTTAAATGAAACATCTTTGGTTTTGGTTTGAAATTAACGATTGGAATTTTGAAAACAAGGATTGAAATTAACTATAAAATCTGTCATTCATTAACAATTATTTTTTAATGAAATTTACCTTGATAGATTTTTCAACACCAGAAGATAAGATCAGATGATTGGCTGCATTAAATCTGACTTGATTCACAATAGATCTATGTCCCTGTAATACCATGTGTGCATCATTAACAAACTGCCCTGAAATAATGATCATCATTCAAAATAGGCTGCTTTATGTTAAAATCATACAGTATTCAATTTAAAATATGGCTGTATCGATCCTTGATAAAAAGTTAGTTGTTGAGATTCTTTTAAATGTAAATTTTAACTAAAATATGGAAGTATAGATTCTGGCTTCTCCTTTTATCATAATATTAATTGATTGATTGGTGTTTGATGCCACTTTCAAAAAACTGAAGTGTTATTTCATGGCATTTATAGTTATTATTGTTGGAGGATGCTGGAGTGCAAAGATTGATAAAATGGTAAATAAATCAGAAAACATATATTAAAAACTGGACGAAGTCTTAATACCACTTCAAGAAGTTTCTGGCCATTTTCAAGACCAAGAACATTCTATAAATACTGTTTCTGGTTTTTTTTTTTCAATTAGTATACTTTTGTCTTATGCATGTTCATCCATTATCAATTCTTTTCAAAGGCAATGTGTACCAAAATATCACTGTATCAAAGTATAAGGTTAATGTTACATCCCTTAAAATTCATAAAGAAAAAAAACAAATTTGTAATCAACTAATCAACAATTAAAACTTCTTTTAAGCATCATTCCTGACTTACTTTTTGATAAATCATCAGGTATCTTCCACATATATAGATTACAGTCATCAGATCCAGACAGTACATACTGTAAAAATGAAACAAAAAATGCAAGGCATAGAGAAATGCAAATTAAGTCCTTCTACTTATTGAAATATAATGCTAAATATAAAACTAACGCCATGGTCACCTCACATATATTAAATATGCATCTTTAACTCACTAATTTAGCTATGACAAAAAGGTTTATAACCAAAGCCAATTGTAAGCAACTTCTAAAACAACTGGGAATTTTTATAATATTACATTTAAAGACACATTTTTGAAAACTTGGTAATTCAATAAATTTTCTATTTATTCTCATTTAAATAAACCTAACTCAGTATAATATTTGATGAATATGGGAAAGTGCCTACAGTTTATATAGACAGAAGATTAATCTTAAATACTTCATACCTTCCAAAAAATTGGGGCACAATCAACCAAATTAATATATACCTGATCTCTATCTCCAGCAAATGAGCAGCTTTTCATTGTACACGAGTTGTAATATCCAGCATGGTCAAATTCACATAGAGGAAAGGGACTTTTTATGTCATATAACACTGGAGGTAGACGTCTTCGTAGTGCTAACAGTCTGTCTCCCATCTTACTGATACAGACACTCATACAACTCTGCTGTACTAAACCACTACCATATCTCAATAAACAACTGAAAATAAATTATCATACTTAATATATTAAAAGAAATGTTAAATCATTTTCAAGTGTTATATTTCCTTGTTATATTAACGAGTTACTGTTTTCATGATTCACCTGCAGTTATGAATGACAAGTTTAGTAAACTATTTGGTCATCCTACAGGCTATAAGTAGATGTAACTCATGAAAAATAAATGGGGAATGTGTCCATGGGACACCGATGATGCCTCTGCTTGCATATCATATAAAGTTATAAAGGGACATAACTGAAGAACAGTAAAAGTTACACTACCTAAATTTTTACTAGATCTGAGTTTTGTGCTTAATAAGTAGTGTATAAGTTTCAGTTGAGGCAAACTTGCGTAAGAGAATAGAAATGAAGTTCAGCTATTTTTATACGACCGCAAAATTTGAAAAAATTTTCGTCGTATATTGCTATCACGTTGGCGTCGTCGTCTGCGTCATCGTCGTCGTCTGCGTCGTCGTCCGAATACTTTTAGTTTTCGCACTCTAACTTTAGTAAAACTGAATAGAAATCTATGAAATTTTAACACAAGGTTTATGACCACAAAAGGAAGGTTGTGATTGATTTTGGGAGTTTTGGTCCCAACATTTTAGGAATTAGGGGCCAAAAAGGGCCCAAATAAGCATTTTCTTGGGGTTTTTTTGTTTGATTTCATCAAAAATTGAATAATTGGGGTTCTTTGATATGCCAAATCTAACTGTGTATGTAGATTCTTAATTGTTGGTCCCGTTTTAAAATTGGTCTACATTAAAGTCCAAAGGGTCCAAAATTAAACTAAGTTTGATTTTAACAAAAATTGAATTCTTGGGCCTCTTTGATATGCTGAATCTAAACATGTACTTAGATTTTCGATTATGGGCCCAGTTTTCAAGTTGGTCCAAATCAGGATCCAAAATTATTATATTAATTATTGTGCAATAGCAAGAAATTTTCAATTGCACAGTATTCAGCAATAGCAAGAAATCTTCAATTGCACAGTATTGTGCAATAGCAAGAAATCTTCAATTGCACAGTATTGTGCAATAGCAAATATTTTCAATTGCACAGTATTGCACAATAGCAAGAAATATCTAATTGCACAATATTGTGCAATAGCAAGAAATTCCATTTGGATTTCAATTGGAGTTATCTTTCTTTGTCCAGAATAGTAGTTGAATCAACTTAAATCATTGTTTTATACAATATACAATGTATATTCACTTTTACTACCAACTGATAGATTAAAACAATCTTTACCATTCAGTAATAACAAGCACTTTTTTTACATTTTAATATTTTATGATGTATTTAAATGAGTAGTTATTGTTGCAAACTTCATAAGAAATTTGAATTGAGATCAGTTTTGAAATAAGGGAAAGGGGGATGTGAAAAAAAAATGGGGGGTCAATTTATTTCATTTCAGATTTCATAAATAAAAAGAAAATTTCTTCAAACATTTTTTTGAGAGGATTAATATTCAACAGCATAGTGAATTGCTCAAAGGCAAAATTTTTTGTTTAAGTTCATTAGACCACATTCATTCTGTGTCAGAAACCTATGCTGTGTCAACTATTTAATCACAATCCAAATTTAGAGCTGAATCCAGCTTGAATGTTGTGTCCATACTTGCCCCAACGGTTCAGGGTTCAACCTCTGCGGTCGTATAATGCTGCGCCCTGCGAAGCAATTGGTTCCATTTGTAAAGGAGCATTACTTCAGAACAATAATAATGGCACCACCAAAATTCATACTTGATCTGTGTTTTGTGGTAATAAGCAATGTGTGTAAGTTTCATAAAATAACACAACGATGTGATACAAATATATGATTGCCTTTTTTTTTTTGTGGTTGTATAATAATCACAGAAATTGAACAAAATTTATTACACAAAATCTTAAAGATTACCTTCCAGGTTTCCTTATATCCCATAATCCAATGCCCTCTTTAGCATTAGCTGTTGCAAGCAGACGTGGTTCTACTGGGTTATATGCAACTGCATGCATCGATGAAGTGTAATTTGCCAAACAGAATGGTTCTGTAAGAAAAACATGACAACTTTATTATATGCATTCAATAGTTCATCAAAGAAACTAAAAAAACAAGTATTATCTAAATAAAAACATCAGTATTTACGACATTGGCTTGTATAGTGCACATTTAAGTGCAAATCAAAGGAATTGCAAGAAATTTATACAAAGTGGCACTGAATATTTCAAAGCAATCTTAAATATTACGATTATCAGACAAAATATAAGACACTTTTAGATTTTTAGACCATAAGATCATATGAGAGGCCAAACACATGACTTTATTATTCCTTCTCCTTTTTATAAGAAGATCATCTCTTACTAAGTTGAGAATCTGGACACTTTGTCAAAATGGGAATTATAAAAAATATAGAATAGAAATAAGGAATGTGTCAAAGAGACAACAACCTGACAAGATTGTTAAAGCTGTTATCCTTATGCTAGCAAATTACTAGTTTGGTTGGATTGCTTGCTTTGTTTGTTTAAATGTTAGCTCAAGTATTGTAATAAAGATTGATATCTTCAAACAATATATATTGGCATAGTTAAACATAGAAGTACTATGTTGAAATTTTATTGGAAGTTATTCCAATTACAATTGAACACTATACAAACAAAGCAAGCAAACTAACCAAAGTCTTGCTCTACTTGCATTTGGAAATTAGCTCTAAACAGAATAATTACCTGTACTAGCTGGTTCTCTTATATCAAACACTAAAATCCTGCCATCATCACAGGCACTGGCAAACACATTGACATTGTTAGGGTCTGATGTCAGTCCATACACTGCATCATCATGCATGAACACATCTAAGGTGGCACCACTAGAATAGATTGGAGTTTTCATTATGTTTCTTTAACATCTTTATACAATAAATCTGAGGATCTAGCATTTAGATGCAGTAGCAATTTATTTTTTTTAAATTGTGAGACAATTAATTTTCAAATAGATATTTTGTTGATATTTCTGTAATCAAGGCAGTATGAAGCTTAGATTGTAATTTCTGCTGTCTTCTCCAATGCTGATTTTGTGTTTTAACAATATGGAACTTTTTACATTGTGTGAACACTTGTTCACTGCTGGATGTGCTATAAGGACCATTTTTGGATACAGTGTATTTAACTGATGTCTTGTGTTTAACCATTATCACCTTTCAATTGCTCAATGTAGCATCAATCAATTTATAAACATAATATTTACAGCCATTTGCATTGAGTGTGTAAGCACGGGTAATATCTTTGGTTCTCTTGCTTGTCAGCTGAACAGTGAAGTCATTATTAGGTTAAGTAAATTATCCTCCTTTAAGAGTAGACTAGTCCAACAGATAACCAATCTACTGTGGATTCATTAATATTCGTTGGATATCAATTTTCGTGGATTTCGTGGGTACTTAGGAACCGCAAATTCAAATATTCCAGGAACTACATATTTTGTAAAGGATTGTATGCAGACTTGGTAAAAAACCATGAAATTAAATATCCACAAATATGCAAGTTTTCCTCAAACCAAGAAAATTGGTACACACGAAAACAAGAGGCTCTCAAGAGCCTGAATCGCTCACCTGAATTTTTTGGGTTAAATCTCTCATCAATGATAATTTTGGCTTTTCAATTTATTTAAATGTTCTTTGAATCGTCCTATTTTCTTCAAAAGCAAAAAAAATAATTTTCTCCTATGTTCTATTTTAGCCATAGGAGCTATGTTTCTTGACATACAAGGAAATGAAATATAAAATTTATACTAGATACTCTGAAACTAATTTAGCCTAAGTTTGGCTGAAATTGATAGAGCAGTTTCAAAGGAGAAGATTTTTTAAAGAAAGTCAACATGATGAACAAATTGTGAAAAAAGTCTTTAAAGGGCAATAACTCCTATTGACAATTTTGGTCAAATTGACTTATTTGTAGATCTTACTTTGCTTAACATTTTTGCTATAAACAGTTTATCTGTATCTGTATTCAGGACAGGTAGACCTTGACCTAATAAATACTTTAACATCTTGTTTTATTTGCTCTAAATGCTAAGAGTTTTTGAGATATAAGCCAAAAACTGCATTTTACCCTGTGTTTTATTTTTATCCATGACGGCCATGTTTTTTGACAAAATAAAAAATAAAGCACAAACTTTATTTTATACACCCTACTGATCATTCAGTTGAAGTTTAGTTGATTTTGGTTGAGTAGTTTACGAGGAGAAGATTTTTTAAACTTAGCAAATATGATGAACAAATTGTGAAAAATTGTCATTAAAGGACAATAACCCCTTTAGGGGTTAATTGACAATTTTGGTCATATGAACTTATTTGTAGATCTTACTTTGCTGATCATTTTTGCTGTTTACAGTTTATCTTTAATCTAAAATAATATTCAAGATAATGACCAAAAACTGCAAAATGTCCTTAAAATTACCAATTAAGTGGCAGCAACCCAACAATGGGTTGTTTGATTCATCTGAAAATTTCAGGGCTGATAGATCTTGACCAAATGAACATTTTTTCCCCCATGTCAGATTTGCTCTAAATGCTTTCGTTTTTGAGATATAAGCCAAAAACTGCATTTGACCCCTATGTTCTATTTTAAGTAACGGCGGTCATGTTTTTTGACGGATCAAAAATTGAAGCACATACTTTGTGCAGGATATACTAAGGAACAATCATGCTAAGTATCATTCAAATCCATTCAGTAGTTTCAGAGGAGAAGATTTTTTAAACTTAGCAAATATGATGAACAAATTGTGAAAAATTGTCATTAAAGGACAATAACCCCTTAAGGGATCAATTGACAATTTTGGTCATATCAACTTATTTGTAGATCTTACTTTGCTGATCATTTTTGCTGTATACAGTTTATCTTTATCTATAATAATATTCAAGATAATGACCAAAAACTGTAAAATTTCCTTAAAATTACCAATTAAGTGGCAGCAACCCAACAATGGTTTGTTTGATTCATCTGAAAATTTCAGGGCTGATAGATCTTGACCTAATGAACAATTTAACCCCATGTCAGATTTGCTCTAAATGCTTACGTTTTTGAGATATAAGCCAAAAACTGCATTTGACCCCTATGTTCTATTTTAAGTAACGGCGGCCATGTTTTTTGACGGATCAAAAATCGAAGCACACACTTTGTGCAGAATATACTAAGGAACAATCATGCTAAGTTTCATTCAAATCCATTCAGTAGTTTCAGAGGAGAAGATGTTTGAAAAATTGTTAACGACGACGACGACGACGACGACGACGACGACGGACGCCAAGTGATGAGAAAAGCTCACATGGCCTTTTAGGCCAGGTGAGCTAATAAAAAGTATTTGTCTGTCTGCTACTTTAAAAGGAGGGTAACTTATAATGAATTCACAGTTCAGCTAACAAGCAAGCTAACTAAACATATTACCTTTATCCACACATTCAATGCAATTCGGCTGTAAATGTCGGATCAAAATTTAATAGTTAATCTTTATATTTTCTCCCAATCTTGAGAAAGAAATCAAAATTTCAAATGAGAGTTTAAGCTTTAAAATGTTTTCTGCCGTGATTTTGTATTTTTTTTAATATTTTATTTATAAAGATCATTCATACATTTATTGTTGTTTTTGTTTTACTGTTAGATTAAGTATCTAAGACAACATCAATGTATGATAATCAGTATTTGAAAAAGTTTAAAATCAAGCCATGAAATTATATAAATTTTTAATTACCTTTCAATGTCATGCACAAGGACTTGTTCATCATTACCTAAAATATAAATAGAATGATTTGTTGCTTTACTTGTTAATTCGCCGTTTCAGAATCTAAAGGACTATGGGGAGGGAATCTCATTGTTCTTACACCAAAATGAAAATAACGTTACGTCATTGGTTCAATTTCCATTGTTTATAGCGTTTTAAACCAATCACAATGTTTTGGTGTTCGCTTTTGAAAATATAACCCAGAATGCATTAGATTTTGAAACAGCGAATTAGGAACACTATTATAAGGTCAAGCATGCAGACCTGAATGTTTACTTTTGAATAATTTTAAACAATTTTACAGAGTTCTGAATACCAGTAGATGTAATGAATTACTAATGATCAAAATAATTATAGAATAACTAATCGAAGAATTCAAATAGAGAAAAATATTCAACGAGTGACCGAACAACACATTAATTCACGAATGCGCGTAGCGCATGAGTTTATTATCAGTGTTGTTCGGTCATGAGTATTTTAGGATATTTGAATTCTTTAATTAGTTATTCTTTTTATTACATTGGCAAATGGCTTTTTTAAAAGAAATTAATGAATCAAAGTGATGGAAATCACTCATGGAAAGATTAGAAGAGTAGTTTGAATTATTTCATATTAAGGTATGGTGGGGAAAAATGAACATTTATAAAGCACTATTGCTGAAAATTGCATTTACAGCAGGTCTTTAAAAGGAAACTTGCTTTTCCAGTATGAGGATAAAATGAGCTCAAATTAAATAATATGGGTCTCTTAATTTGCACAATTTAATTTAAACTGCAGTTTATATCTTATCGAAATTATGTTGCCGGTTCTGAACATGTTTCAAAAAAACAAAAAAATGCAAAAATTCTTCTAGTAAATGTTACCAACTATCCTTGTAAGACATAAATCTGGACCAACAGCTTAAAACTTTAAAGTGTCAACAAACAAAATTGAAAAATGTTGTTATGGGGCATTTTATAAGTTGAAACAGAGGTTATAGGGCATTGAAGATTAAAAGTTTTTAGAGTGCCTTTTGATCAATTTTTAAAGTATTTTTCAACACAGGGCATTGAAAATGTACTTTTTCAACGTAACCAATTAAAAAACTTATCTTATTGAAATGTGGATTCTTTCTTGATTGCAAACATATGTATTCTCATCTAATTCAAATGACTAAAACAGACATAATGATTGATGGGAAATAAACTAATAAACAATGGTTTGTTATAATTAAAAGTTTTTCAAATTTTTAAACTGTTTCAAGCCAATTCCTGATAAAAAAAAGTGTACTAATTTAATTGTTGATTAATTACAGATGATTATTGGAAATTTATCAAGTAAATTATAGGCCAATTTTACTTGAATACCTTTTATTTATTCATATTTATATTCATATTTCATTTTTTTAAGATCTTGTTAATCCATTAATCATTTATCTTTCAGATATAATTTACAGAATCACTTTATGTAATGTAGATCAAAAGTAATTGGCAATAAATAAATCTATCATCCTTATAAATATCAAACATCTAATATACACATTTGTGTATTCAATTATGAGGTCAAATACTTGTGTATTAAGAATTATATTGAGTGGTCTGTAAAATTATGTAAGACTGAGGTTGATAGGTAATGTGGTCAATTTGATTGGCAGTTTAGGAGGTGGGGCATTGTAATTAAAGGTTCACCTTGTCTCTGATTGTCTAGTGATAATGACAGTTGTCAATCATACTAGTTGAATCAATACCCAGTTATCTAATCAAAATGTTTTTTAAAAGCCTGCACATCAACACACCTTAATGACATACATTCTTGAATGAACTGCTTCAATAATATACCCAGTTTTTTTCAGTTTATATGTGTATTATGTGCACATATATCAGAACCATAGGGAACTATATTTCAGTGTGAATACATTTAGTAACAGAAGCTAACCTGTCCTGTTGTTAGGGAGGCTGGTGCCTAAGTAAAGATTTAGAACAAGTTCTAATCTTTCCAAAAACATGAAAAGAACTATATCTTTTTTCTACACATTCACAATTTGTTTTGATCCGCCGTTATCGACGTCTTCAACAACCCCTATTGAAATAACCATGTTTATTTCACATATGAAATCATCGGTTTTTATTTAACTGGGAAATCGATGTAATCCATTGCAACCAATGTAATAATTCTGAAATAACATTGTCTTTGCTATCAAAATTCAGTTTAAAGCAATCAAGTGAAAAAAGTAATCACTGCTAAGTATCAACAACACTGCTTTTATCAAATGAGATAAATTTGTATGAAAAGGAAATTCATTATGTATAATATATTATTTATAGCTTTATGCAAATCTATGCAAAATCTAGACTACCGCTTTAAAAGGGATAAGAAACTGATGGGAATTGAAAAAGAGAGAGGGAATAGACCATTTTTTCAACCGATCACTTTACATAGGGAAGAAGTGATAATGCCCCTGAATGCATGAATGATGTTCACTAAAACCAAAGGTTTTGACCAAAATGCAAAAAACTCAAAAGTGGTCTGGTGACGCAATGACAAGTATCTATAATCATGCATCTGTGAGACACATATTACAATAAGATTTTATTAGATGATCACAAATTTTGTAAGTAAAATGAGAATGCCAAAGAGACAACAACCCGACAAAAAAGCAGATAACAGTTGAAGGCAACCAATGGATCTTCACCGCAAAGAGAAAATTCAGCACTAAGAGGTGGTCCTCTAAATAAAAATGTGTACTAGTTCAGTGATAATGGTCGTCTTAAATAGCTCCAAAACATATAAATGAACTAAAATTATAAAACATACAAGACTAAGGCCAGGGGCTTCTGACTCCAAACAGGTGCAAAAGTGTAGGGGGTGTTTAACATGTTTTGTGAAATATCAGCCCTCCCCTATACCTCTAGCCAATGTAGAATTTAAGGAAAACACAGCAAAATGCACAGTAAAACTCTGAGTCTGATGTGAGAATAGGTAATAAAAGAAACTAAGCAAAATGACAATGATACATAATAATGATACATAAATATGTTTGATACTTACCACCAGAAAATATCTTCTTGTTGTCATGATCAAAAGCAATACAGAAGATGTTACTATTATGTTCTCCTTTCATTATCTTAGGAGAACCTATATCTGACAGGGCTTTCTCTACGTTCCACATTAACACTCTTCTGTCATCACCACCTTGAAATAAAAAAAAAGTAACCTTTAATTGTGTAATGCGTATTCAAGAAACATTATTGTATTTGATGTACAATGTATCAAGCAGTTTTCCCATCAGCTCCAAACTAGGAGGTTAAAAAATTTATTTATGTTACTTGACAACATCAATGGTTGTTTTTGAAATTAAGTTTATCAAAAGGTTGTAGGTATTCCAAATGGCACACTGTGACACATTTCATCTCTCTTATTGCACTCTATAAAGCAAAAAACTTTTGTATTTAACATGTACATTCTTAAAATTCAGTCTGGATTTAAATTTTTTTAAGATATCAGTAGTAATATCGAACCTTAAAAGAAATTTTATAAAACTTGCATAGAAACTTGTTCATGAACTAGAGAAAAATAAGTATAGAAGAAAAAGGAGGAGAATGGCATGTCATCCAAGTCACAATTTTTAGGCGCAAGATACATGCATGTTCATATAAAATGCCTAAAAGTAGATTTGACAAACACCACTTAAAATAAGCACAAATTTCAAATAGCTTTTTCATCAAGAGAAGATGTAACAGAAAAAGAACTCAAAGACAAGTGTAAGATGATAGGAACTTATCCAACTATGCAGAAATAAATATCACAGAAAATGGAGTCACCAAACTACTGAACTGTTAAACTTAAACATACACAAAGCTGCGGGGCTACATAATATAACACCTAGAATTTTGAAAGAACTGTCCTCTGAGATATCACCCATCCTAACTCTGATAATTAAAGAGTTGTACAATACCGGGGAAGTACCACAAATATGGAGATCAGCAAATATATGTCCCATCTGAAAGGTAAAAAAATTGAAGCAGTGAATTATAGACCTGTGTCACTGACTTGCATTGCCTGCAAACTAATGGAACACATTGTCACTAGCAACATCATGGCTCATGATGACAAATACAACATCTTAAATCCCTTACAACATGATTTCCGTAAAGGACTGTCCTGCGACACCCAGCTAGTTGAATTCATAGATGACGTCTCCAAAAACCTTGATCTAGGTCAACAAACAGATTGTCTAATTATGGATTTCAGCAAAGCATTCGACAAAGTGTCCCACAGCCTACTAACACACAAACTTGACCATTATGGTATAAAAGGGCAGAACAACATTTTGATCCAAATTTTTCTTAGAGACCGGAAACAAGCTGTAGTTGTAGAAGGAGAATCATCAGGATACATAGATGTAGAATCTGGGGTGCCACAAGGTTCAGTTTTAGGCCTCAGCTTGTTCCTATATATATTATATCAATGACATGCCAGAAAACATCAAATCAACTGTAAGATTATTTGCAGATGACACTATTGCATATCTTACTATAACATCAGATGTTGATGGACTCCACCTTCAAGACGACCTTAATAAACTGGCATTATGGGAACAAACCTGGAAAATGAGTTTCCAACCTGAAAAAGGTAATGTGCTTACCTTCACTAGAAAGAGAGAACCAACCATAAACAAATATGTACTCCAAGGCCATGAACTTCAACATGTGACAGTAGCCAAATATCTAGGTGTTTCTATAACGTCAGATATGAAGTGGAGTGGACACATTACAACCATCTGCAAGAAAGCAAACAACACTACTAGCTTCCTCAAAAGAAACCTGAATATTCGAAACCCAACACTAAAAGAAAGAACATATAAAGCACTAGTGCGACCGATCGTAGAATATGCCTGTACGACTTGGAATCCCTATTTAAAGGAGGATATTCACCAAATTGAGATGGTTCAGCTAAGGGCTGCAAGATGTGTTGAAAACCGATACCACAACACCTCATCTGTCACAGACATGCTAGAAAAATTAGAATAGGCATCACTCGAAGAACGAAGGAAAAAATCAAGATTAGTATTATTACACAAATAAAATTGTACATGGACTAGTCAAAGTAGATGCCTCTGATAGACTAATTAAACCAACAAGACTTGGTCGAAACATGCATAGCGGTTCCTTCCAAATACCATGATGCAGCACAGTTGCACAGGGAATCATTCTATCCAAGGAGTATACGAGACTGGAATGCCCTACCCACCAATACTGTCATGGCTAAGAGTCTTGAATCATTCAAGACTGAATTAACTGATTAATCTATATCAGTTTGATTTTACTAGCACAATATTATTTTTCTTGTACAGCACCACTTGTCTGTTTTTGTGATATTTTTTTTAATTTTGATAAATTCCTTGTAAATTAGCGTATGCGCAAACTGTAGTTTGACCAAAAGTGGCAGAATAATCAGAAATGATGACGGCCACCAAACGGCAGAAGCAGAAACACTGTTGAAGAAGACATCCTGTTTGAATTGTAACTGTTAAAGTTGATTTCGTGAGTCCATGTACCGCCCCCCCCCCCCTTGGAAATTCTTGGCTATGGGACTGCAGCTCGAGTCATACTTGAGCGTTTCCATATGAGAGGGGATAGGAGGGGTCCTCATCCCTAAATGCCGGGCTAAAAAAAAACACAAAATCCTGTGGTCCCGAAATTTAAATAAAGTAAATCCTGACATCCTGAAATCCCCAAAAAAAAATTTAGGATCCTGAAAGGGTCAATCCCAAAATCCCGAGCTTAAAAACACCCGATCATAAGGCCCGATAAAGCTCCTATCCCCCTCAATTTATAATCTACCAAAAGGGAGGTTTGGCACCCTGCAAGCGCCCACCCCATCCCCTCCCCCTAAATCCACCTCTGAAGAAGCAGTCACAGGCGAAGACATAGGGTGTTCTGTAAGAACATTGAACAGTTTTAATTATATCTGGATTTGGTAAACACTTCTTTCTAAGACAAAAGATAAAAGGGGCATAACCACTGAACCAGTATAGTCTAGTCACTATAGTATAATACTGTAGACATGAATTAAACAACAACAAATACCTGAAGACATAAATTGTCCTCCTTGGTGTGAGAACTCTATTGCATTTACACATCCATAATGTGCTTTAAGTTCTCTCTTGAACAAGTTTTTTGCTAAGCTGGTTCTAAGCCTCATAAATTTGTCTGATGAAGTATTTGGTTGAGTGTTACCAATTTCTCTTCTTCCAATAAAGCCAATCGGATCACATGCTGAAGATAAACAGTTTTGCCTGAAACTTCTGAATGCCATTTTTGACAATTTTCAGGCACATACGTCAAAGTATCGATTCTACTCAGAAATAAATATGCATTCCTTTCCGGAGAGCCGACTTGTCATCGGTTATTTACTAAATTATTTCCCCTGAAAAAAATACGCAAATTAATATGATATTAAGGTAAACCCCGAGGATCCCGCAATCTCCCGCCAAATTTCGGGAGTTTTCTTCTACAGCTATGTACAAATATAAATATCGTCGCTGTTATGCAAAAACCTCGTATCTCAATTTTTTGTGGAAATCTTTTTATTGATTATTTAGAATTAAATATGTATGTTCCACTGTATGCGAAAATATCTGATCTTCTAACCAATCATTAACCTGAATTCTGACATGTGACGAAAAAGTGTAGTCGGATTGGTGAGACATTTTGTTGTTCGCGAAAATATCGTATCTCAAAAGAAAAACACACGGCACGGCAGCTGGCATCATAACAGCTACAGTTTACTGAATCAATTTTAGGTTCTCAAAGCTAATAAAGCTTAGAAATAATATGAAAAGCTTTTAAAATACAATATAGGTGCAGACATTTTTGCTCGTCTTGGTAATTTATTGGTTAGAAGATCAGATATTTTCGCATACAGTGGAACATACACATTTAATTCTAAATAATCGATAAAAAGATTTCAGTTTTTACTGCCTGGTGTAAAATAATCAAAACCTTAGATACGAGGTTTTTGTATAACAGCGACGATATGTTGAAATAACTATTTTTGAGATTTTCGCCATCGGTCAACCCTTTTTTGTGTCACTGGTATTAAATAAATCAAATTCTCTTTGGAAAAAAAACCCACTTTTAATACCGTTATCAACCAATCAGTCTAGCCTCAGGCAGCACTCGCACCCTCAAAGTGGAAATTAATTGCTAGTTGCAAAACTTGTTTCCCAATCCACTATAAATAAATATGTTTAAACTAATCTAGCCTAAACAAAGAAAAGTTAACTCACAGTGCCGTTTGAATAATCCCATAAAAAGGGTGATGATCTCCGGCACTCCAGATTTATGACTAGTAGTGGCATCAGAGACATATAGTATCCGATATGTCTCTGGTGGCATCAATAAATTGAATATGTCAACCAACTCGTTTTAGCGTTCATAATTTTTATTAGATGATGACTTCACTTCAGTTCGACGGTTTGTTCAATATGTTTCCTGTAAGCAGCAATCCTCTGACTAGAAAATCCTAATATGAAACGCTTCTCTGAAAAACCGGATTACCTGGGAGATGTATACTCCATGTGCAGGTGCTGGTTGAATTTTGCTACACCTAAGTTGATAGTCATCAAAGTTTGAATTATTTTGTGAGAGGATATAATCTATATAGCGTAATGTGAAGTTAAGTTAAGTTATAGTTGTGTTTTTTTTGTTGATTATTCATGAGAAGCTTCTGCATTTATGAATTCCGCATCTCAATTGTGTATAAATGATCGAGTAGACAAGAATAGGAGCACAATAAGGACCCATAGTATTACCGATTATTTTCTTAAAAAGACATCCTTTTTAAGAAAAGTAATATCGATGTTGACTTGTCAATAGACAAATCAGTCGTCTTGATGATTTCAGTCTCAGAGAAATAAAAATGTATGGCAAATTTTATTCATACATCGAGCCAGAATTTTATACCAAAACAAATACCGTATGATTTCATTACACGGAATATGAACTAAATTTGCTCATATTATATGTTCATATGATTTTTAAAATCCAAAATTCTAGCCATGCACAAGAGTGATCAAGTGAAATAACCCAATTCAAAGTTGTACTTGCATGTGTTACTTTAAATGATGAATATTTTAGTACCTTGCCGTGTTCTAAGCAACACATACATGTGCGGATCATACCGTGAATGACTTTGTTGTTCAATTTTTATCTACTAATTGGTTCTGTAGGAGTGGTCCAACAGAGTTTTGAGCGAGGAATTTTCATTATTTTGGCATGTTAAAACATCTTGAACGAACCAAATAAGACCAGACATTACAAAAGATATTCCATGAAAAATACAAAATTATTAGAAACGTCGGATGTACCGGGATGTGTTTTTCATGCGAAAATTGAATGAATGTAAATGAAAAACAACAAACACGTAGTGTATAGTGTTTCCATTTCTACATGACCCACAGTAAAATGAATTAAAAAGACGGTCTAAAATAACAACGGACAAGTGTCTCACAGGGGCACTCGGTTAGCAGATTAAAAAAAAAATAATCAATGTTTTTTAAACATTTTTTTTTAGTATTTCCTGTCTATTTGTATTACTTTATTGACGTATTTGACGATGACATCAATATTTCTTTGTTTCTAGCAATGTGCACTACACTATCCATATATGTATTCTGTAGTACAAGAGTCAATTTAGACGTTCTAAAAAGCAAAGAACTATTTACTGGGATACTAAAACGGAATGACGTTCTTTACCATCTTTTTGGAATTGTCTTTAATTTTCCACTTATTTTAATTTTAGCTTTTAGATATCGATTTTTAGCCCATCCATCTTCCATTGACTGCTCTTTGGTCTTTTTCGAAAACCGTTATTAATAGTTTAATCTGACCAGGCAAAACTATGATGTTCTCTAAATTGTCCATCAATGTAAAAACTGTCAGGGGACTTCTTTTACGAGTTATTGCCCTTGAATGACAAATTTTAGGATTTATTCTCCTTTTTATCTACTATCTTGATAGGATTTATTCTCCTTTTTATCTACTATCTTGATAGGATTTATTCTCCTTTTTATCTACTATCTTGATAGGATTTATTCTCCTTTTTATCTACTATCTTGATAGGATTTATTCTCCTTTTTATCTACTACCTTGAAAACTGTATTGTATACAGAGAAACTTTAAATAGCAAAACTGATCAGCAAGACGAGGTGTAGTTGAAATCGCCAATAAACTCCTTATTAGAGTTATTGCCTTTTGATGACGATTTTTTCATCTTTTTTTTTTTGCATTTTATCTTGCAAATAATAATATGATGATAGAAACTTATAAAAAGCAAAAATGATCAGCAAGAGAAGACAAAGTCTTCAATTAAGAACTAATAATAATAATTCTTTATTTAAAGAGGGTTACACAGTTAGCTGTAAAGCTAATCTTCCCTGAGGCCCTCATAAAATACAATGAAATATAACAAACAATTACAAAATATCAAACAGACACACATACATGAATAATGAAATAAAAAATTGTTATGAAATATACAATTTTCAAATCAGGTAACAGTTACAAATTCATATATGACATGTATAGTATTGAGGGGGGCAAGGGGTTTAACTGTTATGCTGTTATGGGGCAATTTAATTCTTTGTTATCTGTTATTCTGAAAATATATTTGCTGTTAGCTGTTATTGTCTTATTCATTGTTAGCTGTTATTGGGCTTTTAGTTTTTTTGTTATCTGTTATTGTGATAATGTATTTGCTGTTAACTGTTATTGAAAATTGGAATGTTAGCATTTTTTTGACAGCCAATATTCGGTAGAAATTGAAGATCATTGGACACTGGGGTCTACCACTAGTAATATGTTGGTCCCGTATTCGGAGAAGGATTCCATTAACATATACCCATTACAGAAGTGAGGTCCAGGACAATTCCAGTATATCTTATGATTATAATATATTCCATTTTATTTGGAACATGTATTTAGAATTATCTTATTTTTTTGTATGAGGATAATGTTCCTTGTTTCCCGTACCAACATATTAAAGCAGAACAATTATTAATATGACAAAAAGGAAAACATATGGCCAGGAATATCTGACAAGCATCTCAATTAAGGACTAGGTCCTTACTACCAGTTAACCTTTTATATAATATGGTACATTGACTCAGCTCTGTGATTCTTTTCAAAGCAGAACCAAACACATTGTACAATGAAAGTTCCAACCATGTACTGGGTCGCGAAGCAGTACATAGCTCATTACAAACAAAGATTTATTTCGTCTTCAAGCCATTGCTCCCCTACTAAACTATGTATTCTACTTACTAGTACACTTGGTCCAATCAATAGCCCGATAAAAAATTGAGCCTTTGAAAATAATAAGTTACTTTTGGAGTGTCAAAATTGGTTCGAGGTACTTGATAAATTGCATGCTTTTTTAATTAGTGCTTTTGATTTTTCTACCCTATATACTGACCACTTTGCCTCATAGTCTTATTAAGAAAAATTCACACACCTCATTAAATAGGCATTTAGAAAAAGTCAGAATGCGAATATATATATTCAAACTCTTTTAGGTCATTTTTTAGTAGCAACAAACACAAGAACAATGTGAATTGAATACCATAACAGCCCTTGAATTTTTACTAGATATCATTTTCGTCTCTTTGACATATTCCTCATTTCCATTCTATTTTATTACACACTATTTAAATTACAAGCATGTGTGAGTTTCTATAACTGTATAAATAAATGCTGAAAAAAAGTATTCTATAACAAATAAACAGCTACGCCATGAGCGCATGATACGCCTGTCGCCCTTTTTGAAATATTCGATAACTTCTTTATGTCATATCAGAGATTTATAAAAATTAAAAGGGAGCTTCAGTCAATATATATAAACAATATACCAAAGTTTCATGCGAACTGCTGAAAAAAAATTTGAGTTATTGACCGAAAGCTGGAAAATACCACCTTTTTTAATGAATAAAACCCTTCACTCAATAACATAAAATCTAAAATTAATGAAAATAGAAAGGGCGCTTACAACAATAGCTATAAACAATTCAGCAAAGTTTCATGAGAACTGCTGAAAACGTTTTTGTGTTAATGTCCGAAAACTGGAAAAACCCCCCTTTTAAATTAACATAACCCCTGAACTCGGAAACGTAAAATCTAAAATTTATAAAATTTGAAAGGGAGCTCATGTGAATAGATAGTTACAATTCACCAAAATTCCTTGCAAATTTGTGAAAGGATTTTTGAGATATTATCAGAAAACTGAAAAAAAAACCACCATTTTTATTGAATAAAACCCCATTACTCAGAAACTTAAAATCTGAAATTTATGAAATACGAAGGGCAGCTCACGTCAATAGATATAACAAATTTCCAAAAGTTTTATGCAAATTGGTTAAAGTGTGTTGGAGTTAATATTCGACATGTTGACGACAGACAGACAACAGTATTCCATGATACGTCCTGTAAACGAGCGTATAAAAATATATTGAGTAGTAAACACATTCTAGATACATAATTTTAAAAACATGTTCATAGAAAATGGAATTCATTACAAAGGATTATACGCGTAATAAGAAATACTGGATTTGTCAAGGTCCCGACTTATTTTAATATTTCATTTACTGTTATCTGGTTTTGTCCATTTTAATTCCTTGTTATCTGTTATAAGCCAAATCAATTTGCTGTTTTGCTGTTATTGGGACCCCCCTTGCCCCCCCTCATTAATCATGCATGTAATTTTAGCTGACTTAACAAGGTCGCGGCGATAAGATATCGAATATAAAAAAGAAGATGTGGTTTGGTGTCAATGAGACAACTATCTACAAGAAAACAAAATAACACAGAAATACAAACTATGGGTCACCGTACGGCCTTCAACAACAGGCAAAGCGCATACCGCATAGTCGGCTATAAAAGGCCCCGAAATGACAATGTAAAACAATCAGTCAAAACAGAAAATTAACAAAGTCCGTATCATCGTATGCGTAACTTAGTTGCTCACCAGAGGAACGCTTTACATCAAGCGTTTAAACGCGCGTTGCATAAGTTTGAAGTACGTCGAAATGCAAAGGTATACACTTGGTGAACGCTTTTACTCCAGGAAATTTTAATGGAACATAAAAATTTTCATTCAGCTTAAGCGTTTGTCAAGCGTATACCTGTAAACTGCACGCACATAATATACACG
Source organism: Mytilus edulis (assembly GCA_019925275.1). Lineage (NCBI taxonomy): Eukaryota > Metazoa > Mollusca > Bivalvia > Mytilida > Mytilidae > Mytilus > Mytilus edulis. The sequence goes on along the minus strand of CM034350.1, from coordinate 57,298,961 downwards.
CTACAATAGCGTTGAAAACGCTACAGATAAGTTTTAGACACGTTAAGGGCACATTGCATACAAAAATACTCGTCGCCTTTCATTCAGGAGAAGAAGTTCGATACGGGTGAAACTTCAGCAAACCTACATAAGATATTACACCCTCTCCAACCATGCAGCATGGGACTAGACATAAAAATACAGGAACTACTCCCATTAGTTTGAGCTGTACAAGATCTACAAAAATATCCCGCCTGCCTCAAAGGTGCATAGGATCGACCATGGTCCAGCACTAATGATACAACTGAAGTATCAACCAGAGTACTGTTACATTGACGTGGTAGTAAGTATTTAAAGGCCACCGAGCGCTCCAACAATGAAAAAAACTATTTAGTCGGCTATTAAATGCCCCGACCATTAAGATTTGAAAACAAAAATCAAACAAAACTAAACAGCCTTATTGATAAATAATTTACGAACAAACTTGATCGACATGAACATGAACTATGAACTATATACAACAACCACTGTACTACATGTTCCTGGCTTTAGAATGGGCATTGGCACATAAACAATGAGTGGTGGCCATAAACTCAACCCTCCCAAATGAACCAAACCTAGGAAAACACATCGCAAGAAAAAACTGTAAAATATCAGTTGCAATTCGCGTCCCTAAAAATATGGCCACGGTGCACAATAATCACTTACATAAAAACAATAGACACAATTCACTGAAATAAAAGTACTCGCACTTACCGAAAGCTATTTCAAAGCTAGTGAAAATGTAGACGAACCAGTGGACATAGACGGACTGGTAAACATGTAAACAGACGGGTAAATGTGACAGACTTAATGACATACATTCACATATAGACAGACCTGCAGTTGGGAATGTACACGCATTTTCAATAAGAGGGTGCATGTGCTGTCGCCGGTGTGTGTACGAATTCCTGTATGAGTATCAGATTTATTTGCTGTATATTTTTAATACATGTGGACCAACACTCTTTTAATTAAAAAATGTTATCAGAATTTTTTTATTTTTTTTTATTTTCGGTAACGGAATCAACAAATTGAAATGTTCGTTACTGTCGCCAAATCTTAAATAAGGTGTTGATCACTAGAAAGTTGCCTCGCTTGTGCATGTCTTTATCCCTCGCAGTTACACAGCGTTGAGGAATTGGTGATATCTTTCAGGAAAAAAACTTTCATGCGTCAATCTCCCGAAAACGCATGACAGCATACTCCTTAAGGGTTGTCACAAAAAGCAGGTACATGTTCGTTACGCCAACTTAAATACGTCGAAATTTTTAATATATATAAGAATCATATAAATATACATGATCAAACTTGAGCTGAAACAGGGAATAAAAGATTGTTGATAAAGTTACTCAAATCAAGACAGATATACTTTTCTGTATTGTACAGTTTACAGATTCTGGGAATGTCGGAAGGGAAGATATTAGATGTAAAAACGTAGTTATGACATGTTCGTTACTGCTAAAAACTTCTCTCAGTTAAATCTCAGTATATTCCTATTAGCACTGGGTAATTCTGTATATTATCCTTTCTAGAAAAATAAACCTTTTAGATTCGATAAACTCTATTGGTTTCTTAAATTGAAGGTCTTCAGTTCACTTGAAATGTACGTTACTGACAAATTCGTTACCTAGGATACGAAACAGACTCAAAACGTGATAGCTTTACATAAAAGTATGGGATGCTGGATGAGTTGACTACCGCCATTTATTTAAAACGAGAACGGTTTCATTCATTTATACACTTTTGACAGGAGAAGGATCCACATTTATAAGGTACGTTTACATTTTACATTATCACGCATTTCTCATAATGAAATACACAACTATGAAATATTATATCACCGTGTTTACATAATAACCTAAACAATATAGTCATACATCGTAATTGACATGGATGTCTTAAAATGTGTTAATCAATGACATTGTAGTTGTGACATGTTCGTTTTATAAAGTAACGAACTTTTTACAATTTATACACATTGAAATAGTTCTTTAATGTTGTCTTTGGGACTATCACTATGTCTATTTATCACTTTTCATTGCATAATTGTATGTCAGTTAAATAAATAAAAGTACATAACAAATTAATAAAAAGTTGAATCCTACAGAAACAGACGTTTTTCTAATGTATATTTATATTGCAAATTATCACATCTATGAAAACTTACCTGCTTCCAAAAAATGCATGCAACTTGAATGCAATTTCTTGAAGAAATTACTAATGTGATGACAGTACTACGTTTTCATTCGTCACGTTTAGATTTGTGCATTCAAAATGTAGGACAATTCCCACATATGTAATGGTAACGTACATTTCGTCTCTAGTAACGAACATTTCAAAATAATTTTTAGCTTACCTCTTATGAAATTTTGTATTCAAATTTACATGTTTACTAAATAAATATTTCTAAAGACTTCAACGACTTCCCCGAAAGCTTTTTATGTATATCATTGAACCCGTATCTACATACAATTATCTTTCATTTACAGGAATGGTCAAATAGAGGGCCCAGATTCAGAGAGAATACAGACAGCGCCTGAAAGAAAAAACAATGAAGCTTATCTTCAAAAGGAAAGAGAGAGACGGGATTGGAGGTACTAGTAAACGAATGGCAGACGAAGCGGTGCGTACTGGGAAAGTCGCAATACAAGACCCACATGATTTCTATGAATGGACACAATCACAATCATATAGCCTAAAGAGCATCAAGTTTATTTTCTTGTCCAAAGACAAATGTGGAAACAAAAGCAAGCTTTTATCTGAACAAAAGCTTCGTCCGGTACCAGGTACGATGAAATTACATGCTGTAGCAGAAAAGGGCAATTATGTAGTTGCTGTTCGTAATACAAGTTGTTATTGCGTAACCTGTTTGTCAGATGAATTTACATGTGAAAATTGGCAGCTGGAAACAGTTTTGAAGACTGGAACTCAAGAGGGTGAAACAGTAGAGTTTGCAGATGAAGCCAGGGAAACCTATCCAGACGTGGACTATAGCATTGCAGATTACATGGCTGCTATCTACTTAAATAAATGGTACATCGGTCAAATAAAAACAATCGATATTGAAGATAACACCATTGAAATCTCTTTTCTAGAAAAGAAGAAAGCAATGTTCCAGTGACCAAGTAGGTCCGATATCATTTGGGTTGACCGTAAGGACATTTTGTGCAAGATATCAAATCCACAACTCTCCGGGAAATCGAAAAGAATGCTTAAAGTAAACCCCGATGATGCAGCAAAAATTGAGAAACTTTACAGTAATAAAAATTGACGTGAGCAGAAGATTATAAAATTTTGAAATGTTCGTTACTTGCTTCTGTTTATTAAAGTTTACATTTTGTTTCATTGAATTGTCTATAATATACTCTCATTACTATAAAATTTTAACTTTTAGTAGCTATATTTCATTCTGAAATTGACAGGAAAATGTGTTTCTGTATTTTTTCACTACAGTAACGTACATTTCGTTTTGGTCGAAACACCAGGAAGTCCTTAATTTCAGATATATATCAAGTTTCTATTATAATGCTGCACTTTATAATCGTTTTTCCAACATTTCTCAACACTCTCTCCTTCAGAATACAAAAAAAGATATTATTTAATTTTTTTCACCATTTTTAGAAAATGTTCGTTACTTTCATAAGCCTGAGGAAAATATATGGGTTTTACTAAACACCGACTTTTTTGAACTGATTAACTTTCATATTTTGTATACTATGTCAATTTACAGGATGTCATATAACTTTGTCATCACAAAATATCCAGATTATTGACATATTACGGAATTAAACGCAACCTTTTAAATAATTTTGCCAGGAGTTTTACTCTTGTCAAAAGATATGCAATTTTGAATTAGTGAGAAAAGAGTGAAAAGGTACAACAGTAGGTAATTGTTGAAACGGGAAAGTCATTTACGGCATATGTTAAGCGATCACACCCATTATTCAAACGAGGATATTCGTAAAATAAAAACACTTGAATATCTATTGGAGTACCTCCAGCGTAACGGACATTTTAAACTAGTTTTAGAACAGTATTTTAGCCTGTAGTTGGCGAATCGTGAAACGAAAACCCTTTGTTATTTGTTCAAATGCTTTTATATCGAGCAAGACAACATATCAAGGAAACAAAATCAGCATAAATTGTTGGGTTTGTTTTCCTTCAAATTTTCGATATTGAAATATCGCAAATGCACCCCCTTATTGAAAATGCGTGTGTAGATAGACTAGGGGAAACGCTAAGGTACGCTTCGCGCACACCCAATACACGCTTTAAGCTCGTTGTGCACACGATACAGATATATGATTGACAAGTTGAATGCATCAAAATTACTAGCGTATTGGTAGCGTGTATGATTTTTTTAACACGGCCGACGTACGTCGGAGCTATACGTTGATGTGTGAAGCCGGTATTACATTAGGTAAACAGGCAATGTCAGTTTCTAATTCGTATGCACAACAAAAGTAATATAAAACAATACATCTTTATTAAACAATTATCTAATATATAATGCCATACAAGCATTTGGGTTTACGATTGCATTTCTTTTTTTAAAGAAAGCAACTTGTTAAATCATGTTATTCTCTTATCTTAGACTGACTGGAAAGAGGCGGAGCTTTGTCTATATTTAATTACTACATCACAGATGTTGGTCAAATCTGTCAAACTCCCGCCAAATGCCAAGTTAGTTTTGTACAGTTCACACATAATGCACAATTTACAGCATTAGAGCATCAAAGACACAAAGTGTGTGGTTCTATTGATATAATAATGGTATCAGAACACTCCTGGGATGTTCCCAGTGGAATGTTTGTTTTTATATTGACTTTATAGGGGTTCTAAAGGGGAAATTCAGGTTTTAGGTCATTTCTCAGAACAATTTTTAATGAGAATTGTAAGGAAAAAATTAGAATAGAAACTTTATGGGTACCCCCTTTGGTTTGACCTTGATATATATGATTAAAGGGTGTATTTTCTACAATATCATGTCCCAGTTTTTGGATAATTTGTTTCTAAATGAATTTATAGGACTCCAAAGGTGAAAGGTGAAATGAGGTTTGGCACCCAGCAGTTAAATCAATATATCTTCTTACTGGATGCATATATCAAAAAACTAAGACACGGTTTTGGAGATTGTATATGGTTGATTAAAGGGATGAAAACAAATTTTTACTACCATTTGACATGAATGTGCCATTTTCATCCAAGTTGGAAGACCACTTTTTTGGCAATTAATGAGATATATTTTGAGATTAATCAAACCAAAAATAAAGGAGTAGGTCCGGTAAGGGCCGATTTTGGCCTCAAATTTCAGGTTCATCTAACGAAAGTTTTTGGACACTTTTTAAACACTTAAGTGTCTATTTTAATTGATTCGATTAGTTTATGTGAAAGATTTTAACTGATTTAGTCATTAAAAACGCTCTGATTCAAGCTTAAATATGAAAAATCTATCAAATATGCCAAAAAACGTCACTTTTCAGATGGTTTTTGTCAAAAATGAAAGTGGCCGCATCCGTGTTCATCCTCAACTTTTATATATGTTTTGTATTATCATCAAACACAACTTACATTTCAATATTATGAATGAACACGAATGCGGCCACTTTCATTTTAGACGGAAACCGTCTAAAAATTAACCAAAAGGCTAAAATTTTGAAGATTTCAGTAATTTAGCATGACTTAATGATTCTAGAACGCGATATTAGTGCATTGTATGTGGCATAAACAGCTCATATTTATGTAACAGAAGCATTTTACTTTTCAAAATATAGCTTAAAGATTACATTTTCACAATTTTCTAAAACTGCTATATTTTGGGGACAAAAAGGGGTCTTACTGAACCTACTCCTTTATATATAGATTAAGAAAGAGTTATATTTCAGCTTTAAAATGAGTTTAAGATTTTTAAAATCCATTGAGTAATTTTGGAGAAATTAGTCTTTAAAGACTGTTGATTGGAGTCAGAAAATTCTGACTGTAGTGCTACCTTAAAACAGCACATTTTGCACTCTTTTTATGTTTTTATCTACTTTTTTTTGTGTTCAGAGTTCACAAATAAGTTAAACGACTGAAATAAATACCACAAACACAAATAGATATCAGAAAAAACCTGTCAGAGAGAAATTAAGCATGCTGTTTTTGAAAAAATATTGAAAAAAGTGAAAAAGCTACATTTGGGCATTTAACCTGAAAAGTGACTTTTTCACAAAATTTCTAACAAATGAAAGTGAAAATCATTTCTTCTCATGTAGTTTGACAAATTAATACCAATAGATCATTCAGAGAAGATGCCAAAGTAAAAATTCAAAATTTACTGAAAGACAATAGACAATATAGACAAGACAATATTTTATTGGCACAAACGCATTTACAATAAATGGTAATGACCGAATGGATAAACAATTTGCTATACATGGTAGTAAAATACAAACAATTATATATATATATATGTAAATAAACGACTAAAGGTATAATGAAAATCTATTACAATAGATTACTTCTTGCATTAAAACAATTTGTTACGACAGAGGAAGATAATTTTAGTGCCTTATAAGATGTATTATTAAGTATAAGATTTATTATATTTTTATCACACAATGTGGTTACACTTTTTCCTGTAATATTAAACATTTTTAATACAAAAGACTCTCTAATACTGGAGTAACCGCTACAGTGTAGCAACATGTGCTGTTCATTTTCAATTTCGCCACTTTTACAGATTTCACAAATTCTTTGATCTCTGGGCATTTTTAAATATCTTCCTCTTTCAATGGCAAGGTTATGAGCACTAACTCTTAATTTACATAATGATGATCGATCTGATCTATTTTTTAAAGCATCAACATAACCTGCCCGTTCATTAATTTTGTAGACACTCTGGAAAAAAATTAATTTAGGAGATTCTGAAATATTTGCATGTTGTTCCTGAAAACCCTGATCAGTTAGTCTTTGTTTTATGAAACCAAACAGGGGTTTAATAGTAAGGTTATCATTTGACAAATAAGATATGCACCTCTAAGGCCACAGACCACAATTAATTCCTCTATCAGTTCTTTATATCCCTTTGCATCATTAAAAAAATTGCACCATGCACTTTTGTCAAATTTTGTGTGTGTGTAATGTATAGTCCTAGTCCAAATATATATCCAAAATTCAGAAAGATTGAACCAATCACTTTTACAAATTTAGCCAATACACATCCATACCCCTATTGACAAGTCAAGAGATGTTCCGAAAACTGTAAATATTACCTTTTTGCACTTGGCCTAATCACTCATTCCATATCAAAATCAGTTAAAATACAACATCTAAAAAATTATTTCACTCTCTCTTTCATTTCCACCAAAAACATTTAAGAAATGAGTGAGGATGGGAAAGAAAAAAAATTAAGGAAAAATACACTCTAATTAAAAGGAACTATATTCGTGGAAAACGAAAAGCGGGGTCATTAATTGTGGTCTTGGGCCTATAAGGGGCCTAAAACTTGACCAATTCTAATAAAACTTGGCATGATTCAAGCTTAGTATATTATAAAAAAGTTTACAAAGTTTCAAAGCCATATGATACCAAATAAAAAAAATGTGGCATTTTTTATATCTGAACTTTGGGTGCTGAATTGTGGCGTTGAATTAGAACAATTTCAACTATCAAATTTGAGCTTCTAAAAACCAAAAGATACCAAAACTAACATTTTTTAATGTCTCTATGTATAAGTTAACATCTATTGAAAGCAACAGAAAGCATACTTCATGTATCAGACTTATGAAAAATGGCCAGAAGGTAATTTTATATGAGCCTGTGCCAAAAAATAGAGGTTTTCAAATAAAGTGAGGCCTTATATCAAATGTAATATTTTTCACTTACCACAATTTTCTGAAGTTGTTAAGTTATCAAAAAGACTTTAACATGTTATAAATGTACTTTTAATGGAAATATAAGTTTCAAATAGCATAACACATGTGGATAAAATGGTCTTTAGCAATGTCATGCTTAAAAAAACAGGTTGTCAATTTAGGCCGTTCCCCACATTTGCATATTAAAAAGCATATAAATGATACCAGAGATGGAGATATGCTTCTTTTTGCTTAAATCTGTGCTTTGATATGATAAAACATGGAGCCTGGATGTAACAAGACTGTCACTTTCAACCATATATGTAGACAGTATGGTCTGATGCAAAGTTTATAAACTTTACTGTTTAAAACCTGAATGAAATTTCAGCCTCAAAAGGCCAATATTTTAACCCAGGCTATCCAACAGAAGAAAGTAAAGGTAGTCTGTGAAACAGAAATGGTTCAGCAACCAGTAATAAGTGTTTTTGATATAGATTCAGTGCAATCTGTTTAGGAATACAACTTTTAAGTGCATAGAACTTCACATTTCACCTGCTGCGTATACTGACCGTTAGACTTAGACTATTAAAACAGCACATTTTGCACTCTTTTTATGTTTTTGTCTACTTTTTTTTGTGTTCAGAGTTCACAAATAAGTTAAAAAACTGAAATAAATACCACAAACACAAATAGATATCAGAAAAAACCTGTCAGAGAGAAATTAAGCATGTTGTTTTTGAAAAAATATTGAAAAAAGTGAAAAAGCTACATTTTGGGCATTTAACCTGAAAAGTGACTTTTTTCACAAACTTTCTATCAAATGAAAGTGAAAATCATTTCTTCTCATGTAGTTTGACAAATTAACACCAATAGATCATTCAGAGAAGGTGCCAAAGTAAAAATTCAAAATTTGCTGAAATGCACCGCTTAGTATATTATAAAACAGTTTACAAAGTTTCAAAGCCATATGATACCAAATAAAAAAAATGTGGCATTTTTTATATCTGAACTTTGGGTGCTGAATTGTGGCGTTGAATTAGAACAATTTCAACTATCAAATTTGAGCTTCTAAAAACCAAAAGATACCAAAACTAACATTTTTTAATGTCTCTATGTATAAGTTAACATCTATTGAAAGCAACAGAAAGCATACTTCATGTATCAGACTTATGAAAAATGGCCAGAAGGTAATTTTATATGAGCCTGTGCCAAAAAATAGAGGTTTTCAAATAAAGTGAGGCCTTATATCAAATGTAATATTTTTCACTTACCACAATTTTCTGAAGTTGTTTAAGTTATCAAAAAAACTTTAACATGTTATAAATGTACTTTTAATGGAAATATAAGTTTCAAATAGCATAACACATGTGGATAAAATGGTCTTTAGCAATGTCATGCTTAAAAAAACAGGTTGTCAATTTAGGCCGTTCCCCACATTTGCATATTAAAAAGCATATAAATGATACCAGAGATGGAGATATGCTTCTTTTTGCTTAAATCTGTGCTTAGATATGATAAAACATGAAGCCTGGATGTAACAAGACTGTCACTTTCAACCATATATGTAGACAGTATGGTCTGATGCAAAGTTTATAAACTTTACTGTTTAAAACCTGAATGAAATTTCAGCCTCAAAAGGCCATTATTTTAACCACTAGCTATCCAACAGAAGAAAGTAAAGGTAGTCTGTGAAACAGAAATGGTTCAGCAACCAGTAATAAGTGTTTTTGATATAGATTCAGTGCAATCTGTTTAGGAATACAACTTTTAAGTGCATAGAACTTCACATTTCACCTGCTGCGTATACTGACCGTTAGACTTAGACTATTAAAACAGCACATTTTGCACTCTTTTTATGTTTTTATCTACTTTTTCTTGTGTTCAGAGTTCACAAATAAGTTAAACAACTGAAATAAATACCACAAACACAAATAGATATCAGAAAAAACCTGTCAGAGAGAAATTAAGCATGCTGTTTTTGAAAAAATATTGAAAAAAGTGAAAAAGCTACATTTTGGGCATTTAACCTGAAAAGTGACTTTTTCACAAAATTTCTATCAAATGAAAGTGAAAATCATTTCTTCTCATGTAGTTTGACAAATTAATACCAATAGATCATTCAGAGAAGGTGCCAAAGTAAAAATTCAAAATTTGCTAAAATGCACCTCTTAGGGGCCTAAAACTTGACCAATTCTTATAAAACTTGGCATGATTCAAGCTTAGTATATTATAAAACAGTTTACAAAGTTTCAAAGCCATATGATACCAAATAAAAAAAATGTGGCATTTTTTATATCTGAACTTTGGGTGCTGAATTGTGGCGTTGAATTAGAACAATTTCAACTATCAAATTTGAGCTTCTAAAAACCAAAAGATACCAAAACTAACATTTTTTAATGTCTCTATGTATAAGTTAACATCTATTGAAAGCAACAGAAAGCATACTTCATGTATCAGACTTATGAAAAATGGCCAGAAGGTAATTTTATATGAGCCTGTGCCAAAAAAATAGAGGTTTTCAAATAAAGTGAGGCCTTATATCAAATGTAATATTTTTCACTTACCACAATTTTCTGAAGTTGTTAAGTTATCAAAAAAACTTTAACATGTTATAAATGTACTTTTAATGGAAATATAAGTTTCAAATAGCATAACACATGTGGATAAAATGGTCTTTAGCAATGTCATGCTTAAAAAACAGGTTGTCAATTTAGGCCGTTCCCCACATTTGCATATTAAAAAGCATATAAATGATACCAGAGATGGAGATATGCTTCTTTTTGCTTAAATCTGTGCTTAGATATGATAAAACATGGAGCCTGGATGTAACAAGACTGTCACTTTCAACCATATATGTAGACAGTATGGTCTGATGCAAAGTTTATAAACTTTACTGTTTAAAACCTGAATGAAATTTCAGCCTCAAAAGGCCAATATTTTAACCACTAGCTATCCAACAGAAGAAAGTAAAGGTAGTCTGTGAAACAGAAATGGTTCAGCAACCAGTAATAAGTGTTTTTGATGTAGATTCAGTGCAATCTGTTTAGGAATACAACTTTTAAGTGCATAGAACTTCACATTTCACCTGCTGCGTATACTGACCGTTAGACTTAGACTATTAAAACAGCACATTTTGCACTCTTTTTATGTTTTTATCTACTTTTTCTTGTGTTCAGAGTTCACAAATAAGTTAAACAACTGAAATAAATACCACAAACACAAATAGATATCAGAAAGAACCTGTCAGAGAGAAATTAAGCATGCTGTTTTTGAAAAAATATTGAAAAAAGTGAAAAAGCTACATTTTGGGCATTTAACCTGAAAAGTGACTTTTTCACAAAATTTCTATCAAATGAAAGTGAAAATCATTTCTTCTCATGTAGTTTGACAAATTTACACCAATAGATCATTCAGAGAAGATGCCAAAGTAAAAATTCTAAATTTGCTGAAATGCACCTCTTAGGGGCCTAAAACTTGACCAATTCTAATAAAACTTGGTATGATTCAAGCTTAGTATATTATAAAACAGTTTACAAAGTTTCAAAGCCATATGATACCAAATAAAAAAAATGTGGCATTTTTTATATCTGAACTTTGGGTGCTGAATTGTGGCGTTGAATTAGAACAATTTCAACTATCAAATTTGAGCTTCTAAAAACCAAAAGATACCAAAACTAACATTTTTTAATGTCTCTATGTATAAGTTAACATCTATTGAAAGCAACAGAAAGCATACTTCATGTATCAGACTTATGAAAAATGGCCAGAAGGTAATTTTATATGAGCCTGTGCCAAAAAAATAGAGGTTTTCAAATAAAGTGAGGCCTTATATCAAATGTAATATTTTTCACTTACCACAGTTTTCTGAAGTTGTTAAGTTATCAAAAAGACTTTAACATGTTATAAATGTACTTTTAATGGAAATATAAGTTTCAAATAGCATAACACATGTGGATAAAATGGTCTTTAGCAATGTCATGCTTAAAAAAACAGGTTGTCAATTTAGGCCGTTCCCACATTTGCATATTAAAAAGCATATAAATGATACCAGAGATGGAGATATGCTTCTTTTTGCTTAAATCTGTGCTTTGATATGATAAAACATGGAGCCTGGATGTAACAAGACTGTCACTTTCAACCATATATGTAGACAGTATGGTCTGATGCAAAGTTTATAAACTTTACTGTTTAAAACCTGAATGAAATTTCAGCCTCAAAAGGCCAATATTTTAACCCAGGCTATCCAACAGAAGAAAGTAAAGGTAGTCTGTGAAACAGAAATGGTTCAGCAACCAGTAATAAGTGTTTTTGATATAGATTCAGTGCAATCTGTTTAGGAATACAACTTTTAAGTGCATAGAACTTCACATTTCACCTGCTGCGTATACTGACCGTTAGACTTAGACTATTAAAACAGCACATTTTGCACTCTTTTTATGTTTTTGTCTACTTTTTTTTGTGTTCAGAGTTCACAAATAAGTTAAAAAACTGAAATAAATACCACAAACACAAATAGATATCAGAAAAAACCTGTCAGATAGAAATTAAGCATGCTGTTTTTGAAAAAATATTGAAAAAAGTGAAAAAGCTACATTTTGGGCATTTAACCTGAAAAGTGACTTTTTCACAAACTTTCTATCAAATGAAAGTGAAAATCATTTCTTCTCATGTAGTTTGACAAATTAATACCAATAGATCATTCAGAGAAGGTGCCAAAGTAAAAATTCAAAATTTGCTGAAATGCACCTCTTAGGGGCCTAAAACTTGACCAATTCTAATAAAACTTGGCATGATTCAAGCTTAGTATATTATAAAACAGTTTACAAAGTTTCAAAGCCATATGATACCAAATAAAAAAAATGTGGCATTTTTTATATCTGAACTTTGGGTGCTGAATTGTGGCGTTGAATTAGAACAATTTCAACTATCAAATTTTAGCTTCTAAAAACCAAAAGATACCAAAACTAACATTTTTTAATGTCTCTATGTATAAGTTAACATCTATTGAAAGCAACAGAAAGCATACTTCATGTATCAGACTTATGAAAAATGGCCAGAAGGTAATTTTATATGAGCCTGTGCCAAAAAAATAGAGGTTTTCAAATAAAGTGAGGCCTTATATCAAATGTAATATTTTTCACTTACCACAGTTTTCTGAAGTTGTTAAGTTATCAAAAAGACTTTAACATGTATATAAATGTACTTTTAATGGAAATATAAGTTTCAAATAGCATAACACATGTGGATAAAATGGTCTTTAGCAATGTCATGCTTAAAAAAACAGGTTGTCAATTTAGGCCGTTCCCCACATTTGCATATTAAAAAGCATATAAATGATACCAGAGATGGAGATATGCTTCTTTTTGCTTAAATCTGTGCTTTGATATGATAAAACATGGAGCCTGGATGTAACAAGACTGTCACTTTCAACCATATATGTAGACAGTATGGTCTGATGCAAAGTTTATAAACTTTACTGTTTAAAACCTGAATGAAATTTCAGCCTCAAAAGGCCAATATTTTAACCCAGGCTATCCAACAGAAGAAAGTAAAGGTAGTCTGTGAAACAGAAATGGTTCAGCAACCAGTAATAAGTGTTTTTGATATAGATTCAGTGCAATCTGTTTAGGAATACAACTTTTAAGTGCATAGAACTTCACATTTCACCTGCTGCGTATACTGACCGTTAGACTTAGACTATTAAAACAGCACATTTTGCACTCTTTTTATGTTTTTGTCTACTTTTTTTTGTGTTCAGAGTTCACAAATAAGTTAAAAAACTGAAATAAATACCACAAACACAAATAGATATCAGAAAAAACCTGTCAGATAGAAATTAAGCATGCTGTTTTTGAAAAAATATTGAAAAAAGTGAAAAAGCTACATTTTGGGCATTTAACCTGAAAAGTGACTTTTTCACAAACTTTCTATCAAATGAAAGTGAAAATCATTTCTTCTCATGTAGTTTGACAAATTAATACCAATAGATCATTCAGAGAAGGTGCCAAAGTAAAAATTCAAAATTTGCTGAAATGCACCTCTTAGGGGCCTAAAACTTGACCAATTCTAATAAAACTTGGCATGATTCAAGCTTAGTATATTATAAAACAGTTTACAAAGTTTCAAAGCCATATGATACCAAATAAAAAAAATGTGGCATTTTTTATATACTGAACTTTGGGTGCTGAATTGTGGCGTTGAATTAGAACAATTTCAACTATCAAATTTTAGCTTCTAAAAACCAAAAGATACCAAAACTAACATTTTTTAATGTCTCTATGTATAAGTTATCATCTATTGAAAGCAACAGAAAGCATACTTCATGTATCAGACTTATGAAAAATGGCCAGAAGGTAATTTTATATGAGCCTGTGCCAAAAAAATAGAGGTTTTCAAATAAAGTGAGGCCTTATATCAAATGTAATATTTTTCACTTACCACAGTTTTCTGAAGTTGTTAAGTTATCAAAAAGACTTTAACATGTTATAAATGTACTTTTAATGGAAATATAAGTTTCAAATAGCATAACACATGTGGATAAAATGGTCTTTAGCAATGTCATGCTTAAAAAAACAGGTTGTCAATTTAGGCTGTTCCCCACATTTGCATATTAAAAAGCATATAAATGATACCAGAGATGGAGATATGCTTCTTTTTGCTTAAATCTGTGCTTTGATATGATAAAACATGGAGCCTGGATGTAACAAGACTGTCACTTTCAACCATATATGTAGACAGTATGGTCTGATGCAAAGTTTATAAACTTTACTGTTTAAAACCTGAATGAAATTTCAGCCTCAAAAGGCCAATATTTAACCCAGGCTATCCAACAGAAGAAAGTAAAGGTAGTCTGTGAAACAGAAATGGTTCAGCAACCAGTAATAAGTGTTTTTGATATAGATTCAGTGCAATCTGTTTAGGAATACAACTTTTAAGTGCATAGAAACTTCACATTTCACCTGCTGCGTATACTGACTGTTAGACTTAGACTATTAAAACAGCACATTTTGCACTCTTTTTATGTTTTTGTCTACTTTTTTTTGTGTTCAGAGTTCACAAATAAGTTAAAAAACTGAAATAAATACCACAAACACAAATAGATATCAGAAAAAACCTGTCAGATAGAAATTAAGCATGCTGTTTTTGAAAAAATATTGAAAAAAGTGAAAAAGCTACATTTTGGGCATTTAAACCTGAAAAGTGACTTTTTCACAAACTTTCTATCAAATGAAAGTGAAAATCATTTCTTCTCATGTAGTTTGACAAATTAATACCAATAGATCATTCAGAGAAGGTGCCAAAGTAAAAATTCAAAATTTGCTGAAATGCACCTCTTAGGGGCCTAAAACTTGACCAATTCTAATAAAACTTGGCATGATTCAAGCTTAGTATATTATAAAACAGTTTACAAAGTTTCAAAGCCATATGATACCAAATAAAAAAAATGTGGCATTTTTTATATCTGAACTTTGGGTGCTGAATTGTGGCGTTGAATTAGAACAATTTCAACTATCAAATTTTAGCTTCTAAAAACCAAAAGATACCAAAACTAACATTTTTTTAATGTCTCTATGTATAAGTTAACATCTATTGAAAGCAACAGAAAGCATACTTCATGTATCAGACTTATGAAAAATGGCCAGAAGGTAATTTTATATGAGCCTGTGCCAAAAAAATAGAGGTTTTCAAATAAAGTGAGGCCTTATATCAAATGTAATATTTTTCACTTACCACAGTTTTCTGAAGTTGTTAAGTTATCAAAAAGACTTTAACATGTTATAAATGTACTTTTAATGGAAATATAAGTTTCAAATAGCATAACACATGTGGATAAAATGGTCTTTAGCAATGTCATGCTTAAAAAAACAGGTTGTCAATTTAGGCCGTTCCCCACATTTGCATATTAAAAAGCATATAAATGATACCAGAGATGGAGATATGCTTCTTTTTGCTTAAATCTGTGCTTTGATATGATAAAACATGGAGCCTGGATGTAACAAGACTGTCACTTTCAACCATATATGTAGACAGTATGGTCTGATGCAAAGTTTATAAACTTTACTGTTTAAAACCTGAATGAAATTTCAGCCTCAAAAGGCCAATATTTTAACCCAGGCTATCCAACAGAAGAAAGTAAAGGTAGTCTGTGAAACAGAAATGGTTCAGCAACCAGTAATAAGTGTTTTTGATATAGATTCAGTGCAATCTGTTTAGGAATACAACTTTTAAGTGCATAGAACTTCACATTTCACCTGCTGCGTATACTGACTGTTAGACTTAGACTATTAAAACAGCACATTTTGCACTCTTTTTTATGTTTTTGTCTACTTTTTTTTGTGTTCAGAGTTCACAAATAAGTTAAAAAACTGAAATAAATACCACAAACACAAATAGATATCAGAAAAAACCTGTCAGATAGAAATTAAGCATGCTGTTTTTGAAAAAATATTGAAAAAAGTGAAAAAGCTACATTTTGGGCATTTAACCTGAAAAGTGACTTTTTCACAAACTTTCTATCAAATGAAAGTGAAAATCATTTCTTCTCATGTAGTTTGACAAATTAATACCAATAGATCATTCAGAGAAGGTGCCAAAGTAAAAATTCAAAATTTGCTGAAATGCACCTCTTAGGGGCCTAAAACTTGACCAATTCTAATAAAACTTGGCATGATTCAAGCTTAGTATATTATAAAACAGTTTACAAAGTTTCAAAGCCATATGATACCAAATAAAAAAAATGTGGCATTTTTTATATCTGAACTTTGGGTGCTGAATTGTGGCGTTGAATTAGAACAATTTCAACTATCAAATTTGAGCTTCTAAAAACCAAAAGATACCAAAACTAACATTTTTTAATGTCTCTATGTATAAGTTAACATCTATTGAAAGCAACAGAAAGCATACTTCATGTATTGATTTATGAAAAATGGCCAGAAGGTAATTTTATATGAGCATGTGCCAAAAAATAGAGGTTTTCAAATAAAGTGAGGCCTTATATCAAATGTAATATTTTTCACTTACCACAATTTTCTGAAGTTGTTAAGTTATCAAAAAAACTTTAACATGTTATAAATGTACTTTTAATGGAAATATAAGTTTCAAATAGCATAACACATGTGGATAAAATGGTCTTTAGCAATGTCATGCTTAAAAAAACAGGTTGTCAATTTAGGCCGTTCCCCACATTTGCATATTAAAAAGCATATAAATGATACCAGAGATGGAGATATGCTTCTTTTTGCTTAAATCTGTGCTTTGATATGATAAAACATGGAGCCTGGATGTAACAAGACTGTCACATTCAACCATATATGTAGACAGTATGGTCTGATGCAAAGTTTATAAACTTTACTGTTTAAAACCTGAATGAAATTTCAGCCTCAAAAGGCCAATATTTTAACCACTAGCTATCCAACAGAAGAAAGTAAAGGTAGTCTGTGAAACAGAAATGGTTCAGCAACCAGTAATAAGTGTTTTTGATATAGATTCAGTGCAATCTGTTTAGGAATACAACTTTTAAGTGCATAGAACTTCACATTTTACCTGCTGCGTATACTGACCATTAGACTTAGACTATTAAAACAGCACATTTTGCACTCTTTTTATGTTTTTATCTACTTTTTTTTGTGTTCAGAGTTCACAAATAAGTTAAACAACTGAAATAAATACCACAAACACAAATAGATATCAGAAAAAACCTGTCAGAGAGAAATTAAGCATGCTGTTTTTGAAAAAATATTGAAAAAAGTGAAAAAGCTACATTTTGGGCATTTAACCTGAAAAGTGACTTTTTCACAAAATTTCTATCAAATGAAAGTGAAAATCATTTCTTCTCATGTAGTTTGACAAATTAATACCAATAGATCATTCAGAGAAGATGCCAAAGTAAAAATTCAAAATTTGCTGAAATGCACCTCTTAGGCCACAGACCACAATTAATTCCTCTATCAGTTCTTTATAAAAGAGGGACGAAAGATACCAAAGGGACAGTCAAACTCATAAATCTAAAACAAACTGACAACGCCATGGCTAAAAATGAAAAAGACAAACAGAAAAACAATAGTACACATGACACAACATAGAAAACTAAAGAATAAACAACACGAACCCCAACAAAAACTTGGGGTGATCTCAGGTGCTCCGGAAGGGTAAGCAGATCCTGCTCCACATGCGGCACCCATCGTGTTGCTTATGTGATTACAAATCCGGTAAATAGTCTAATTCGGTAGGTCAAATTCATGAAAGGGAAGGGGATTGTAGTTACGACGTAAGGAACATATCCGATATCATTTGTGAAACGGTTATTCCATAACGGTCAACCAACTCGTGATGGCGTCCATAAAATTTACGAAGGGATGATTTCAACTTCACCATTTGGAACTCTTGGTTTAATAGCTTCCTTGTGAGCAGTAACCCTCTATCAAGAAAATCATGATAGGAAATGCAAGCACGGGAATATCGTATCAATTGGGAGATATATACCCCGTATGCAGGTGCTGCTGGAATGTTGCTACTAAGAAATGGAAAGTTCACAATTGGAAAGCTGAAATCATCTCTTTTGTCGTAAAGTTTTGTCTTCAACCGACCCTCATTGTCAATTTCTAGATGTAAGTCAAGATATGAAGCCGACTTAACTGTATCTGTAGTATCCTTTATCTCCAATTCGATAGGATAGATGCGTTCCACATAGTCACCAAATTTTGAATTGTTTAGTGAAAGAACGTCATCTATATAGCGGAAAGTAGAGTTAAAGGATATTGTCCTTATCTTTCTTCCTAAGAAGTTCCTGCATGAAGTCAGCCTCATAATAATAAAGAAACAAGTCAGCAAGTAGAGGGGCACAGTTTGTTCCCATTGGGATGCCGACAGTCTGTTGAAAAACACGTCCTCCGAACGTAACAAATATGTTGTCAATCAAGAAATCAAGCATCTTGATAATATCGGTTTCAGAGAATTTTTTGTTTGAATCAGAGTGATTCTTTACAAAGTAGGATTTATCCCTCCCTAAGACAAGATACTTGTATCTACGTTGGCCATTCTTTTTTATGAAGCAAAGTAATACCAACTCTTTTAATTTGTCTTTTAGTTTGGAATGTGGAATACTTGTGTAAAGAGTGGAAAAGTCAAATGTTTTAATACTGTTACAAGATGAAAGAGAGTTAGATTGTATGTACTCTAAAAGATCTTTGGAATTTTTAAGTATCCACGTCTGATTCACGTCACCTCTAGAATAGGCAGTTTCACAATAACTTTGAAGCCCGTCTTTGATTGCTGATAAAATAGATGTTAATAATTTAGAAAGGGGTTTCGTGGAGCACTTGGAAGACCCAGCAATATACCGTTGTTTGTAAGGACACTTATGTAGTTTAAGTATCCAATACAGTGATGGAAGATCCAGTTCTTCATCTTTGGTTGAAATACCAAAGAAACAAAGAACAGACCTATGATTATCCAGGATTTCCTCTTTGATAAGTGTCGTGAGGGTATATGTTGTGTTTCCAAGTGAATTGTCTATACCTAATTCGTTTATCAAGCAATTAATGTAATGACTTTTACAGACAAAAACGATGTTATTTGGGGCTTTGTCTGCGGGGACAACAACATATTTATCATAGAGGTCGGATAGGTGTTTAGCAACATTTGGGTCTTTGAAGATTGACGTAGCATGGGCATTGATGGACCTTTTGCATCATTAAAAAAATTGCACCATGCACTTTTGTCAATTTTTTTGTGTGTGTAATGTATAGTCCTAGTCCAAATATATATCCAAAATTCAGAAAGATTGAACCAATCACTTTTACAAATTTAGCCAATACACATCCATACCCCTATTGACAAGTCAAGAGATGTTCCGAAAACTGTAAATATTACCTTTTTGCACTTGGCCTAATCACTCATTCCACATCAAAATCAGTTAAAATACAACATCCAAAAAATTATTTCACCTCTCTTCTTTCATTTTCACCCAAAAAAAATGAAGAAATGAGTGAGGAAGGGAAAGAATTTTTTTTTAGGAAAAATACACTCTAATCAAAAGGAATTATATTCGTGGACAACGAAAAGCGGGGTCATTAATTGTGGTCTTGAGCCGTCTGTATGGTTAAATTTAGCTTTTGCGCAGGGAATTAGCATTTTGTAAGTATTAACTTTTACGATAGCTAATTTAATAGTATATGCCTGCAAAAGTACTATTATATCAAAGGTGTATCAAAATGTATTACACATTAGATCAGCAATCATTAACATGTATTGATATTTTTTTTTATCATGGGACAAAACTATGCTGATTGAATACGAAACAATATATATAGCTAAAATGAATGAACGTAAGAGTTTTTGAAATTCCTTTCCATAAGTAACAATGATGATCTCTGTTAATTACTTGTCTTTTCCCCAAAAAATAGTCATAATGCACAGGCTTATTCGACATAATACGTATTATTATTGTGAATGTTCTATTAAGATCTATTAAGAAAACTAGGTCAAAATAAGTTGTGTACACAATTATTGATCGCAGGAGGAACTGTTATGTTGCCTTCTGTTTTTGTGTTTTTTTTAATTCCTGATCATATCATGGACGTCATTAATCTAAAGGATCGTGTCTAGTAACAAAAATATCCGAAAAAAATATTAAAACAATATCCACTTAATCACATTATTTACGTAAATAAGTTTGGGATATGATAAGTAAACAAAATGAGATATTTATGAAACCTGATCGTCTATGGTACCTTGAAAATATTGACGATGAACACAGTAAGGATAAATTAAAAGTCATCTTAGTATCAACATGTCTCGTTACTACACCAACGAGTCTTTATGACGCTATGCCATATATAGTGCGATTTATAACAGTAAGAGAAATCTTTGGTCATAGGGACAAAAAAACAATATATCGTTTCTCTATAACTTTATATTAAATAAAAACCAATTGTTCAGAGAACAATTGAGGTCTTCCACAACGATTTAACAAATTATTGATGAAAAGCTACTTTCGGTTCACTCAAAGTTATTTTTGGCGTCCAATCATAGGTTTCTTCATACTGATTCAATAAATAAATGATTCTTTATATTTTTGCTTGTAATAAGGGAAATAATTGACAACTTCCGGTTAAAAAATGTCACTTCTTAAATCCCATGATAGCTTATTTTACACTGGTTCGAAAATTATATAGTTTCTCCATACTTTTGCCTGTGATATGGGAGATTTAAGGTATTTCCGGTTAAGTGAAATTCACTTTCAGTCTCAAATGATAGGTTTGTGTATACATTTGAAAAATGTTTAGTTGCTAGGTACTTTTCCATGAAATAAGGGCAATACAGCTGCTTCCGGTTTACTCAAGGTCACTTCCGGTTCATATTATCAAAGGTCACATGGTAACCAACAGTTTGCAAAAGACCCTATAACTTTATCATGTACCAAGTTGGAGTAATAAACAATTAACCTTAAAGTGAATCAGGTCCAATAAATCTTTTAAGATGTCATTGGATTGTTCAGACCGAATGTATCTTATCTTTATCACAATAAGGCAAACATTTGGCACTAGATTTTTTTGTATATATCTATAAAAATGACAAAGGAGATATTGGAACAAGGAAAAGTCCAAATTTAGAATTTGAGCTTGACCTTTGAGCTTGACCTAGTTTTCTATTCTTTGGACATATGACCTCTTATGTTTACTAGTTTCAAATGCATATCACTTATTTCAAATGCATTGGGGGAAATAACTCTCATATGGAGTCTGCATATCACTATCGTCAAAATAGGATATAGCGAGCAATTTGGTAAATTAAGTTTGTCGCGTTCTTTTACGATTACGGAAGAGATCTCACCACAAAGAAAACGGTGTTTGGGGAGATAACTCTTTCAATAAAAAATCTTCGACTAAACAGGGTTAGTCTCAAAAGCGCAATAACTGTTCAACACCATATGAAAATATCTAAGCGACATCTTGCGAAACCGCGAAACAAGTTTCTTCATTTGGCGGAAGAAGAAAAAAAAATGATCAGAACAAATACAATAGGTATTCCCACAGAAAAGTGGAAAGACCCAATCAAATGAGTTGCCCTGGTTATTAGTGAGAATATGTTTCAAATAAAGTGACACGTCATTACCTCCCAGGTAACTGTATCGTTTGCCCTTTTCGCGACGTTATATTTCAAAATACACTTTCTCTTAAATGAGTAAACCATTACACAAAGGAACAGAGGTAATTGATGACATAGGGACATTCAAGGTCCATAATTGTAAGAGAAACTGATAAATTTAGGACATTAAAATAAGGCCGAAAAGACAAACTATTCTACATTGGGTAAATGCGACGGTAGAGATTTCGCATCATTTGATTGTGCTTTTCCCAAATTTTGATGTTATTGGTCGCCGTCCTTGTTCTTGTGGTAAAAGCGATGGATTATGAGATTTGAACTTTGTTGTTTCAGAATCTATAAGCATAAATGATACAACACTTATTTCATGGAAAAGTACCTAGCAACTAAATATTTTTCAAATGTATACACAAACCTATCATTTGAGACTGACAGTTAGTTTCACTAAACCGGAAATACCTTATATATCTCCCATATGTGTGAATCAGTGATTAATACTCGCTAGCTGCAAAATAGGGATACAATTTAATTCGAATAAATATTTTGCCTAAGAACAATAAGACCATCTGAGCGTTTCAGATTTTGACATTATGCGATATTTTATTTTTATCGCCAAGCATAATATATTGATCCAGTGACGATGTCTTCAACCTATGCCCTTATGTGATAAAAACAACCGATGTATGCCTTCTTTTCCTATATTTTAAAGTCTGGTATCATGAATGAATTAATCTTTTATTCTCATAAACATGATAAACTACATACAAAGTTACAGATAATTGTACATATATATATATATATCACTACAAACCAGTAAAAGTCTGAAATGGCCTATATCTGTACTCGACTGTACTGATTTTTACTCGACCAGCCTGAATTGGTTTGAATTTTACTCGACATTACTCGATCCCAGTTTAAACTCAAGACTTTACTGATTAGTACTTTACCTTTGAAAATATTCTGAACTATTACTCCAACAGTCTGAAACAGTCTTTATTGTTCAGACCTTTGGTCGAGTAAGGACCAAATAACCTCTATTTATGTAATATTTTAACCGTTAAAATATATTTCTTTTAAACTGACATGACAACAGTCCCAATAAATAAAAGATATACAGTATATAAAAACAGATTTTTACATCCTCACATGATTCTCAGATTTATGAAATAGAGATAGTTAAATCAAATGATCTTTTTAAAAGTTTTAGAGTTTTCTGTATCTGTATTTCCCACTTCTGTGTATGTATGGGTACGTCACAGATTCCTTTCGGCTTTTGTGTGATGGGTTGGTCTGCGCATACATTAGTCACACTTGCTGAAAAGTGCTTATTTAATTTCCTCGGTTGTAGTGACGCACACTACCGAGTCTAGGTGGTTCTATTCTACTGCAGTGCACACAATGATATAGTTTTTGCACTAGTCCGTCTTACTGTTGGGAACTATGACCGCTCGTTTGTTGTTACGGACTTGTTGGTCTATAATGTTCTTAGTTACAAAGTTATTATTTATTATTGCTTTTATTTGTCGTTTCGGTCTATGGAATTGTATAAGATCGTCTGAAGGAAGCGCTGGTATCTTCCCCTCAACCACTTTTAAAAGAAAATCAGTCGTTGTTGTTGTCGTATTGATTGTAGTGACGGAAGCTGAAGTTCTGAAAGAATTTTAGTCGTACATCCTTCATCCCTTGATTTGTAGTCGTTGGTGGTAAATCTAGCCCATTTTTTTTTGGAATGGATTCCAATTTGTCGATGTCTTTTGGGTATATGGGTCCCAAATAATTGATCCGTACTCCATAATAGATCTTACGAGTGCTATATATGCTGTTTTCCGGCATTCCCTAGAGCAGGGTTGTATGTTTCTCCTAAGGAAGCCTAGCATGGAACTGGCTTTGTTGCATGTGTTTGTTAATGTTCCTTCCATTTAAGATCTTCTTGTATTTGTAGCCCGAGGTAAGGGTTGGATGACACTTGTTCGAGTGTGTGGTTATTAAGGTTGTAGAACCGTTGGTTTTTACTTTTCAGGCTAAGCATATAGCATTTTCGGCAGTGAAGCGCATACCCTAATCGTTTGCCCATTTTTTTCCAGTGATTATACGTCCTCTTGTAGTTTGTTGTGATCAATTTGGTTTTTGATTTCACTGTACAGTGAGCAATCGTCTGCAAATAGTCTGACTGACGAGTTTACTGCATCTGGTAGATCATTTATGTGACACAGGAAGAGTATATGTCCTAGTACCGTTCCTTGGGGGACTCCAGCTTCGACTGATGCATTATTTGAGTGTTAAAACATACACTGTGTCAGATTCAAATACTTGAATAAAATATAAAACAAAAATGCCTACCATAAAATAAAAGGTCAATACGAACATACAATGTAAAACAAAAAAATAAAATACCAAATAGCAATCTAAATTAAAGGCATGCAAAACAAGCAAAAATCCTAAAAAGGTATACAAAAAGTTGCATTAAAAGTTTTAACAAAACAATTAAAAAAACCCGTAAAAGAGAAAGGAAAAAGTCTGATTAAAAAGCAATGCGATCAAAATGAGTTTTTTGCTGAGATTTAAAACACTCTAAGAACTTGCATTGTCTTAAACTGTTTGGGAGATTGTTCGAAAGATATGCCGCTGCCCAATCAAATGGTCTTTCACCGTATGTCTTCGTCTGCACTTATGGAACGGTAAGTAGTTATGTTGAGCTTTAACGAAGGGATCGGTTGAAGAGTATATTGACTATAGCTAGTTCCCGAATGTAAGCAGGACCAGTGCCATTCAAAGCACAGTACACATAAGACAGTATTTTGGTTTGTGGTCGGTATTGGACGGGTAACCAATGTAAATCGGCAAGTATCAGCGTAATATGTTCATGTTTTCTTATCGTTGTGACGAGCTGCTGTATTTTGTACTTTTTGTAATCTGTTTATCGTAGTCTTATAAATACCGTTCAGCAGAATATTTCCATAATCAAGTCTGAGTGTTACTAGACTGCTTACTAGTGTCTTGCAAGCAGTTGGTGTCATAAAGCTGCGAATGCGTCAATGTTACTGATGTGAAAATGACAAAATTTTACTATGGCAGGATACACTACTTAAAAATGTATTGCCTTCAGATGTTTCGGTGTGAATATGATATGTTTGGTCTTATCTTGATTAAGTTTTAGCCTATTTGTTGACATCCATGAACTAATGTCGGAAAGACACAATTCAAGTTTTGAAAAATAGTTCCCCCAGTAGTCTAGCGGCTTGATAACCATGTACACTTGTGTATCGTCCGCTAAACAGTGATAATTGATGTGACTGGGGCGTGTTTATCAAAGACATTGGTTAAATTACCTTTATAATGTTCGACTAGTTGCTCTACAGAACTATCTATTCAAGAACATGAAAAAGAATCTTCAATGTCTTTGATTTGTTTTATTTAGAATGCGTTAGAGTAATTTTTATATAGAGCGCTCTATAAATTAGTATGATTATTATAGTGTTCTCCATCAAGAGAGTGCCACGCTCTTTGCACGTTAAGAACCCTTGCAACAACTTTTTGAGGGGTCCGTAGGTGGCCTGTTGCAAGGCAAAATTTCTGTCCCTATCCAATATACCCTCATTTTCCAGTGGCAGTCCAAATTTCCGCAACCTAGATGGCCTTTATTATAACAACCTACCTATTGTATTAAGTGTTAATTTGTTCCCGTCCTGAAAATGCATGAAATATTTGCCACTGGACGTTAAGCAACCAACAATCAATCAATCCGTCGATTTCGAGTCTATCTATTAGGTTCAGTATCGAATGCCTTTGAGAAGTCCAGAATTGCTATGTCTACCTGGTTTCCTTTGCGTATGACTGGAGCATGTCGTGGATTGTGATGGCACGTTGTGTCTCACAGGAATTTCCGGATCTGAAGCCATGGTTTAATTATGTCAATACGTTATGTTTTTCTAGGTGTTTTAGCATATGTCTGCTGGGATATTGAAGTCATTATTGGTGCCAGATGTTCGGCGCATTGTTTTAGTACTCTGTTTGGTATGTTGTCTGGGCAAATGCTTTGGATGGGTTGATATTTTGTAACAGCTTTTTTACTCCCTCTGTTCTGATGGTGATTTGAGTTATTAAGTCTTTTACCCTGGTGTTTGTTTTTGGTAATGTTTGGGTTGTTTCCTTTGTGAAGATAGAAGCAAATTGCTCCAGTAGAATTTGGGCCTTCTTGCTGTCATTTATGAGTTGTCCTTGTCACTTTAGTGGTGTAACTCCAATGTTGTCTTGCTTCTTTGACTTAACATATTTCCAAAATGGTTTTGTGTTGTTCTTGTTCATTCCTTCGATTATGGCGTTGTTAATGTAGTTATGTTCTGCTTTCCTGATTTCTCTCTTGGAAGTTTTTGATAATGTCGGAATTTGTCCAAGAACTCTTTTTTTTTTGGCTTGGTTGTACAGGTTTTGGTTTTTTTTCCCGCATTTTCTTGATCTTTTGGGTAATCAATGGCAGTCTGATGTTTGATCTGACTATTTTAGATGGTATATATATATATTTTTGTCTAGGATGGCAAATAGGTGTTTCTTAAATGTCAACCAAGCTTCGTTGACATTTTAATTGTTTTAGATATTATTCCTCATCTGTGTTGTCAGTGAATCTAAATCTTTATTCATTTCATACCAGTTGGCTCTTGCCCTGGTGTATACTTTTCGAGGTTTTGATTTAGAGTAGAACGGTTTAATGTCTATGTCGGTTATGATGATGGCGTGGTCAGATAAACCTGGTATGTTCGTTGTTTTTTTTCATTAGCGACGGATTTGTTGTGAATACAATATCCAGAAGATTGTTTTCGCTTATTGGTTTTTGGAATGGTGTAAGACCAAATTGAGTTGTTGTGTTTATAAGCTGTTTTGAACATCTGGATCTTGGACATCTTTCTTTATGGAGAGGTTGGCCCATATTATGTGTGCAGTTGAAATCGCCTGCTAGTATGATGTTACTGTTTTTGTTCTCCTCTGTGATTTTTTCCAGGGATTTTTCGAGTTCTTCTAGTTGAACCTTGTTTCTGTGTGGCATGTAGAATGAGCCGACGATTAGATCTTGAGCTGTTTTTAGGTTGAGCTTACCCCACTCATTTTCGCATTTTGTAATGAATTGCGGTTGTTCAGTGCCAATCATACTGTTGTTGACTAAACTCCCCCCTAATGCGGGGTTCACACATTGCAGATTATTGCTCTCGTTTGAGATCAGACAGCGATAAGACACGGAAAGTAAAAAAAGTCGGATTTTTATCCTCAATTATCTGGAATGTCCTATCATTGTCTGAACGCAGTCGTTTAATTTCGTAACAGATTCCTACGGGTCGGGAATGGTCCGAATAGTTCGGCGAAGCACCCCGGCAGTTGGATGCGTCCCGTAACATTCGGGGAAACTCGAAATTTTGTCTTGTCAGATTACAAGCGTGACAATGTCGTGACAGATTCTGATGTATCGGATCAAAATCCTAACAATTCTGGACGGTGTCCAGCGGAACGATTATGATCTGGAGACATTTTTCATTGCTGTTTTTCTGCCGATTGAGTCCAGATTGCATCCAGATCTTGTCGATTGTGAACTGTCTTTGCCGAAACCGTTCCGGAACAGTCCCGTTATTAATACGAAATTCGTCAATGATACCCACGTCAGAGTGCCGACAATTACAGAATACAATACGACTGGACCCGATAAAGCCGTTTGCAATACGATAGAGCGGACCGTGATAGGATTATGTTCCAACAGTACATGATCATCCCGAGTATGCCGACAGTTTTTCGAACGGATAACTTCCGTCAGCGTCAGTTCAATGTCTGGTCACTGTCTGATCTCTGTCGGATTACATCGGGACGCAGTCGTGACAGACTTGGTGGAATTTTACCATGCGAAAGATACAATTCGAATTAGAAGCGGATTTAGAACAGGGTTATCGGGACAAATTCGCTTGGAAACGGTTGAATATCGACGCTTCCTGAACAATATCTGATTGTTGTCGTGATTAATTATATTTTTTTTTACAAATTTTAATTAAAGTTTGAATTTCCATCAACGATTCACAGGATCAGACTTTTGACAAATTTCAATCGGGAATGGTCCTGTCAAGGACGGCAGTAAAAATCGTGAATGTGTGACCCCAGCTTAAGGTTCTTCTGTCATTCCTGTCTGATGTATAGATATCAGAAAATACTTGTGCTGATTTTATAGAATCTTTCCGGGTTTAACCCCCTTTTAGCAAATATTCGGTTCCTATTATGATTTTTGGCTTCGTGTATTGTATTGTAGTTTTAAATTCAGAGGTTTTGTCTTTAATACTTTAAGTTGTATAATTATCTTTTTAATGAAATAACAACAGCCAACAAAATCACTTAAATTGTTTAACTTTATATTAGAAATATATCAATTATTATAATTTTGGATATATTATATACATGACGCCGCTAGATTAAAACTGACGTGGAAAGGTAACACATGCCCACCGAAAGCTCTTTTTTTGAGAGCCCAGGTGGTCGTGTGGTCTAGCGGGACGGCTGCAGTGCAGGCGATTTGGTGTCACGATATCACAGTAGCATGGGTTCGAATCCCGGCGAGGGAAGAACCAAAAATTTGCGAAAGCAAATTTACAGATCTAACATTGTTGGGTTGATGTTTAGACGAGTTGTATATACATTATGTACACAGCCATGTATCACCATCATTGATGGCGATCCGATGGATACATCTGTTGTAGGGTTGTCACTGACTCAGACGTACTTATGAATATAATTATTTTCTGTGACTGTATCTTACATTAATTTGTAGGATCCTTTACTATAGATAATTTAGCTGATCTGTAACAATAACATCTTCATGCCTTATATATCATGTACTGTAGTACGCCGCTAGATTAAAACTGACGTGGAAAGGTAACACATGCCCACCGAAAGCTCTTTTTTTGAGAGCCCAGGTGGTCGTGTGGTCTAGCGGGACGGCTGCAGTGCAGGCGATTTGGTGTCACGATATCACAGTAGCATGGGTTCGAATCCCGGCGAGGGAAGAACCAAAAATTTGCGAAAGCAAATTTACAGATCTAACATTGTTGGGTTGATGTTTAGACGAGTTATATATATATATATATATATATATATATATATATATATATATATATATACAACTCGTCTAAACATCAACCCAACAATGTAAATTTACAGATCTAACATTGTTGGGTTGATGTTTAGACGAGTTATATATATATATATATATATACAACTCGTCTAAACATCAACCCAACAATGTTAGATCATATATATATATATATATAACTCGTCTAAACATCAACCCAACACTGTTAGATCTGTAAATTTGCTTTCGCAAATTTTTGGTATATATATATATATAACTCGTCTAAACATCAACCCAACAATGTTAGATCTGTAAATTTGCTTTCGCAAATTTTTGGTTCTTCCCTCGATATATATATATAACTCGTCTAAACATCAACCCAACAATGTTAGATCTGTAAATTTGCTTTCGCAAATTTTTGGTTCTTCCCTCGCCGGGATTCGAACATATATATATATATATATACGAGTCTAAATTGAAAACTACGTTCAAACCTATGTCTGCGTTGGATAAAAACCGCAATTTTTATACGTGTGCATGTCAAACAAATTTCGTTGTAGAAGGGTCTAAAAACAGCACAAACAACATTTTCCAAAAGACCAAAGAGTGAAAAAGTATATTTAAACAAAACGCATTTGACTAACAGGTCGAACAACTGATGTTCTTTAACCCTGCTGACTGCCATTGGCGACTGCCAAATAAAGAAATCACAAGATGTAACAAAATGGATTTTAATATAAATTTAATACGTCACAGAAAAAAAAATTGTTAACTTGTGGACAGGATGTTGTGCCACAAACATTCGGTGTCAATATTTCTTTAGTACACCATATCCGGATTTCGACAATAAATGTCTCTTCAGTGATGTTAGGGATCGAAACGGTATTTGGAAGGCCATATAAAAAGTACCCTCATTTTTAGAGAAAGTACCCTCATTTTTAGATTAACTCTTTAATTTTAAGAGTCAATATATAGGATGAACGGATCATATAAACCGGAGGGAAAATATGATACATGCCCAAACAAAAAATATAAACGAGTCTAAATTGAAAACTACGTTCAAACCTATGTCTGCGTTGGATAAAAACCGCAATTTTTATACGTGTGCATGTCAAACAAATTTCGTTGTAGAAGGGTCTAAAAACAGCACAAACAACATTTTCCAAAAGACCAAAAGAGTGAAAAAGTATATTTAAACAAAACGCATTTGACTAACAGGTCGAACAACTGATGTTCTTTAACCCTGCTGACTGCCATTGGCGACTGCCAAATAAAGAAATCACAAGATGTAACAAAATGGATTTTAATATAAATTTAATACGTCACAGAAAAAAAATTTGTTAACTTGTGGACAGGATGTTGTGCCACAAACATTCGGTGTCAATATTTCATTAGTACACCATATCCGGATTTCGACAATAAATGTCTCTTCAGTGATGTTAGGGATCGAAACGGTATTTGGAAGGCCATATAAAAAGTACCCTCATTTTTAGAGAAAGTACCCTCATTTTTAGATTAACTCTTTAATTTTAAGAGTCAATATATAGGATGAACGGATCATATAAACCGGAGGGAAAATATGATACATGCCCAAACAAAAAATATAAACGAGTCTAAATTGAAAACTACGTTCAAACCTATGTCTGCGTTGGATAAAAACCGCAATTTTTATACGTGTGCATGTCAAACAAATTTCGTTGTAGAAGGGTCTAAAAACAGCACAAACAACATTTTCCAAAAGACCAAAAGAGTGAAAAAGTATATTTAAACAAAACGCATTTGACTAACAGGTCGAACAACTGATGTTCTTTAACCCTGCTGACTGCCATTGGCGACTGCCAAATAAAAAAATCACAAGATGTAACAAAATGGATTTTAATATAAATTTAATACGTCACAGAAAAAAAATTTGTTAACTTGTGGACAGGATGTTGTGCCACAAACATTCGGTGTCAATATTTCTTTAGTACACCATATCCGGATTTCGACAATAAATGTCTCTTCAGTGATGTTAGGGATCGAAACGGTATTTGGAAGGCCATATAAAAAGTACCCTCATTTTTAGAGAAAGTACCCTCATTTTTAGATTAACTCTTTAATTTTAAGAGTCAATATATAGGATGAACGGATCATATAAACCGGAGGGAAAATATGATACATGCCTAAACAAAAAATATAAACGAGTCTAAATTGAAAACTACGTTCAAACCTATGTCTGCGTTGGATAAAAACCGCAATTTTTATACGTGTGCATGTCAAACAAATTTCGTTGTAGAAGGGTCTAAAAACAGCACAAACAACATTTTCCAAAAGACCAAAAGAGTGAAAAAGTATATTTAAACAAAACGCATTTGACTAACAGGTCGAACAACTGATGTTCTTTAACCCTGCTGACTGCCATTGGCGACTGCCAAATAAAGAAATCACAAGATGTAACAAAATGGATTTTAATATAAATTTAATACGTCACAGAAAAAAAAATTGTTAACTTGTGGACAGGATGTTGTGCCACAAACATTCGGTGTCAATATTTCTTTAGTACACCATATCCGGATTTCGACAATAAATGTCTCTTCAGTGATGTTAGGGATCGAAACGGTATTTGGAAGGCCATATAAAAAGTACCCTCATTTTTAGAGAAAGTACCCTCATTTTTAGATTAACTCTTTAATTTTAAGAGTCAATATATAGGATGAACGGATCATATAAACCGGAGGGAAAATATGATACATGCCCAAACAAAAAATATAAACGAGTCTAAATTGAAAACTACGTTCAAACCTATGTCTGCGTTGGATAAAAACCGCAATTTTTATACGTGTGCATGTCAAACAAATTTCGTTGTAGAAGGGTCTAAAAACAGCACAAACAACACATATATTATATATATATATATATATATATATATATATATATATATATATATATATATATATATATATATATATATATATATATATATTATATATATATATAAAAGTCTATAAAAACGACCAACCAGCAAATTTACTATGTACCGGATCGTCTAGAATAGGCGATACTATGCAGATAAGGAAAAAATTATATCAGTCTAAAGATTTGCACAACGGTACTGATATAAGATGTTATAATACGAAAATGTTGTTATTAAATCGTGCTGACAAATATTTCGGCTCAACAAATGGCCTTTTAGTATTTATAATTCATTCAAAACGACATATAATTAATATATGGATTTTTTAAAATTTTTGTTGAAAGTTAAAAAAAATTAATTACCAACATTCAGAAACCTTCAATATAAACATATATATATATATATATACATATAAATCACTATCGTTTATAACTCCCATTTGGATGAAATAGCATACCAAATGGCTGTAAACATTTATTGTTAAAGGAAGTGTAAATTTCACAATAACACCACTTTACTAGAAACCAGTGGATGAAAATAAATAGATGCAATGACTGGTCTGAATTTAAAAATTATATATGAATTTTGTGTAAACTGGTTCCTTTTCATTTTGTTTTGATTATTTTAACGTTATTACATTTGACATCCATCGTCAATCAGTCAATGAACTAGTATTATTTGTGGTACGCATTCTGAAACCCAAGCAGAATTGCTTTTACTGCAAATGTACAAAATATAATTATGTCAATTTTGCAATGTATTATGTAAGCTCTTCATATCTGTGATTTTAATGTTAAAAAACAAATATTAAAAGAAACAAAAACAAACAAAATCAAACAAAAAAACACAAATGTATCACTGTAAATACTATGTCCACTTTTTTAAACATATTTTTCGTATGTATAATTTATTTAGAAATAATTCGTTTATATGCCTATATGTAATATATACTTCAAAAAGTGCAAACATTGCTAAGCTATACCAAACTGTAATGTTATATATGGAGAAGATGAATTATTATCTGTTTATTAGACCTTTTACTGTTTTTAAACGACGCTTAATAATGTTATATGTGGAGAA
Source organism: Mytilus edulis (assembly GCA_019925275.1). Lineage (NCBI taxonomy): Eukaryota > Metazoa > Mollusca > Bivalvia > Mytilida > Mytilidae > Mytilus > Mytilus edulis. The sequence continues at coordinate 57,265,930 of CM034350.1, read as the reverse complement.
CATGAATAAGTATCTGTTTTTTACACCTTATACGGTTTTTAAACGACGCTTAATAATTAAAGTTTTACCTGATTTGTTTACACAAAGGTATACATATAAACGATCCGTTAAGTTTATTTTATCAAATTCAAAGTTTTATTGCCATATAAACTTTACAGTTTGTGACATAATATAACAACAACAAAAAACAAATAAAGACAATAACTAAGTAACTCAATATATATACACAAATTTATCGAATAGACATAATCAGGTTCAAAGCATTCAAGTGAAACATTTAAATGACGAAAGAAAGAAAAAAAAAACCAAACTATTCGAACTTATTAAATATGTCTTTATCAATTGCTTCTATAAACTTAAATGGTTTACGAAACTATAAAAAACGAGATATGATTTTTAATTGGTTAGTTTTAAAAAAGTTTGATATTATTTGTCTTCAAGAAAAACATTGTTCAAAATCTGATATTGAAAACTGGGGTAATGACTGGAAAAAAATTGGGGGAGGAGAATCAGTTTCGGAACTTCTGAATCAAGGGGCGTGGGATTCCTTTTGCAATAGATTTTTTTCCGAAAATGTAACTTTTATTAATCACGATGAAAACGGAAGATGTCAAATGTGTGACATAAAAAACATAATGCTGTTTATCATATTATTAATGTATATACACCGAACAACGGTTCCGATAGAAAGACTTTTTACGAAAATTTGCGTAACTTAAATAAAGTTTATGACGATGATAGCGTTGAACACTACACCGTACTACTATGAGACTTTAATTGTACTTTAGACCAAAAAATAGACAGAATGCCATCACATCAAAATAATGACGTCGGTACAATTGAATTAAAAAAATCTTTTATTGAGATATATGGTGGCCGGATGCGGCCATTTCCCCTTTTCGTGTTTTCGCGTTTTCTCCTCTCATTTTTCCAACGCGAAATCGGGAAATCGAGAAAGCAAAATCGAGAAATTGAGAAATCGGGATATCGGGAAATCGGGAAATCGAGAAATCGAGAAATGAGAAATTGGGAAATCGGGAAATAGGGAAATCGAGAAAGCAAAAACGCGAAATCGAGAAATTCATTTCGCGTTTTCGCTTTCGTGTTTTCGCGTTTTTGCATTCTCGATTTCTCGATTTACTGATTTCACTATTTCTTTATTTCCCTATTTCTCGATTTCCCGATTTCCCGATTTCCCGATTTCTCAATTTCTCGATTTTGCATTCTCGATTTCTCGATTTCCCGATTTCGCGTTGGAAAAGTGAGAGGAGAAAACGCGAAAACACGAAAAGGGGAAATGGCCGCATGCGGCCACCATAGAGATATGAATTAGATGATGTATGGAGATCTCGATTTCCAGATACAAACCGTTATACGTTTCAGAGAGGAAACTCGAAGTCTCGTATTGATTTTATTTTCTGCAGCAAATCTTTGAATAGTAAAATATTTAACACTCGTATATCTCATTTTCCATTTAGGGATCACGAAATAATTACATCAAAAATTAAGCTAGATGATATAGAAAGAGGGCCGGGTATGTGGATTATGAATTTAAATACAATTAAATCTGAACAGTTTTCAAATGCTTTTAAAATCTTTTGGGAAGGATGGAAAAATAGTAAAGACAAATATTATGATATGCAAGAATGGTGGGATGTTACCAAAAGTAAAATAAAATTTCTAACAATTGATGTTAGTAAAACACTAAATCGAGTATAATAACAATCACATTAAAAAACTTGAAAAACGACTTGAAGCGTTAAAATTAGTAGAGGAAAAAACAAGTATCACCAATTCTTGAATAACCGAAATTGAAAGCGAAATTAGGGATATTTATACAAATTTGACAGAATCTGCGAAAATTATGGCAAAAATTAAATGGTCAGAAGAAGGTGAAAAATCTACGAAATATGTTTTTAGTTTAAAAAAGAAAAATGGCCAAAACAAGTTATGGAATCGTATAAAAACAAAAACTTATATCAGTTAAATATAAATGTGAACCGTGTGGATCTAGTCATTTCCAGCTGTTAGAGATTAAAAAGACAAAATACGAAATTATTTTCATAAAATTCCGTTGATTCATTGTCAGATCATGAAACAGATAGTCGTTTTACTAGAAATGGGTTAAGCTAGAGAATTGATATGAAGTAGTCGATTCGAAAACGATAATCAACTCGAGACTAAAGTCGCTCGTTGATTATCGTTTACGAATCCACTACTTCTTATCAATTCTCTACTACATATACCATATCTTTAATTTAGAAAAAAAATATTTAGATATAATTATTTGAAGTAAATTTTAAGTGTAATTTTGGAACATATTTCCTTTTTTAAAAGGTTATCAAGGATTGCTATGGAAGTTTAATTAGCTCAATTATATTAAATTTTCGGTTTAACAACACTAATGTGTCATTTTATTTAAATTTATTAAGTTGCTTTATATACTATTTTATATATATTTCAATTGAAAAAAAGTTCACTGCATTAGAAACTCATCTCAACTGACACCTTAAATCTATGCTAGGCTTAAATAATGGTGAAAATTGTCCAGTAACCATAAAATATATCTGAAACATTTAAAATATTTAGCTGTTGCTAAAACAGTTCTTAAATGGATGAAATAAAATAGATGGATACAAATAATAGGTCTAGGTTGGTTAAGAATTGGTCGAGTATGGTTCAGACTAGGTCAAGTATGGTTCAGACTAGGTCAAGTATGGTTCAGACTAGGTTGAGTAGGGTTCAGACTAGGTTGATCATGGTTCAGACTAGGCCGAGCATGGTTAAGACCCGTAAAAAATGGTTAAGCACTGGTCGAGTAAAGGTCGAGTACTAGTTCAGACTGTTAAGTTTGGTTCATACTACAGTCGAGTATTATCAAGTAAATTGTACTATAGTGAACGGATCATATAAACCCGAAGGAAAACATAATACAAGCTCAAACGTAAACATGTAAACAAGTCTAAATTAAAAACAACGTTCAAACCTATGATTGGGTTGGATACAAATCGAAATTTTTATACGTGAGCATGTAAAACATTTTTTTTGGCAGAGGGGTCTACAGCACACACAACATTTTTCAAAAGATAAAAAAAGTGAAAAGTATATTTTAACAAAACGCATTTTACTAACAGGTCGAAAGTGATGTTCCGAAGCCCTGCTGACTGCCATTGACGATTGCCAAATAAATTGATCACGAGATGTAACATGGATCTTAATTATTAATTTAATACCAAACAGAAAACAATAAACTTGGGGAGAAGATGATAACCCACAAACATAAAGTGCAGAAATATGAACACCATATCTAGATTTCGACATCTACATATCTCGTTAGTGATGTAAGGAATCATAACGGTATTTAGAAGGCCATATAATTTACCTTAATTTAGGATAGACTCTTGAATTTTAAAGAGTCGAATAGGATGAACGGATCATGTAAATCCGAAGGAAAGTTAATGCAAGCCCAAACGAAAAAATGTAAACAAGTCTTAAGTGAAAACAACATTCAAACCTACGATTGCGTTTGATAAAAACAGCATTTGTTATACGTGTGCATGTAAAACTAATTTTTTGGTAGATGGGTCCAAATACAGCACACAAAACATTTTCCAAAAGACCAAAAAGTGAAAATATATTTCAAAAAACGCACTTGACTAACAGGTCAACCAACTGTTGTTCTTAAACCCTGATATCTGCCATTGACGATTGCCAAATAAATTGATCACGAAATGTAACATAGATCTTAATTATTAATTTAATACCAAACAGAAAACAATAAACTTGCAAAGAAAATGGTATACCGCAAAAATGTGTACACCATATCTGGATTTCGACAATGAATGTCTCTTCTGTGATGTTAGAGTGTCGAAACGGTATTTGGAAGGCCATATAATTTAACTCAATTTAGGGTAGACTCTTGAATTTTAAAGAGTCGAAATAGAATGAACGGATCATATTATGTATATATATATATATATATAAATAGACTCAAATTGAGAACGGAAATGGGGAATGTGTCAAAGAGACAACAACCCGATCATAGAATAGACAACAGCAGGAGGTCACCAATAGGTCTTCAATGTAGCGAGAAATTCCCTAGAAAAAAAATACATGCATGCGTGAACTTCTACATGTAAGTTACATAGTTTAACTAGGAGGAAATACTTTCACATAAATGGTTTTAATAATTTTACACAGTTTTTTCTAATTGTACAGTATTTGTAGAATTGAATGAAACGTAAGATTTTTTCATGTGTTTGGAATTTAAAAAAAAAAATTAATTAGAAATGTTGTTCTATCTGTTTCAAGTGATTCGCAAGTCATAATGCAGTGGTATTCGTTACCAATGTCAGTTGAGTTACAAAGATGGCATTCTCTATCTTGTCTTACAAGACCCTTTCATCTTTCCGTCTCAACTGGCAATCGGTGACTTCCACATCTAAGTTTACACAATAAATACAAATGGTCATTTGACAAAATATTGAAATATTCTCAAACTTAATTTCTGTCTTAAAAAATCTATAATATAACCCTTTTGGTGAAGCATCTATTTCTGACAAACATTACTGTTTATATTGGTCTTGAAATTATGTTCAACACTTTTTGATACCCATTTATCGGCCAATAGCAAACTAGTATGCCATATGTTTGACATCCCTTAGCTGTCTAGATTATTTTGATATTAACAAGACAGTTGTTTTCATATCTATACATAGTACAATTGACGAAAACAAGTTTGTATAGTAGACAAGATATTGTAGACAAGATATTTTACTTTCTTTATCATTTAGTTCTCAGCCCAAGAAATTTATCATACGAACGATTGCCTAAAATTATGTAGGGTATCTCCAAAGCTCAGCATGAATAATTTGATTGGGTGTGATTTGTTAAAAATATAGAATCATCCTACACAACTTGAGGAATACACGTTCCAATAAATCATATTTTTCAAAATCCCAAATTTCTGAGGCATGTAGGAGAACTGGCACTACAGCTTTATGAAAAAAACCTATCTTTTATAGATAGATTGTTCTGTCTACATTTGTTTCAGACACAGTACATTGCTCTCATACCTTGTTAATATAAATACAAATGTACTTGTTTTATTTAAATGTTTTATTAGCTTTGATAACTTCACCTTTTTATTACTTTTGTTCAAAACATTTGTTTCCTCGTGATTAATACCGAAATTAGGTTCCGATTTTGCCTTATAATCTTTATTTTCATTCATATCTTTAAAGTAATGAAAAAGAGTCAATCTCATTGTTAACTGTCTTTTTTTTTGATTAACCGCAGAAGAAAGCAATAAATTTATTTTATAAAACTGCTCGTTTTATATCCTTTGCATGATTTGTCCTATTTTGACCGAAGCGATGTGAACACTCAATATGAGAGTTATTTCCCCTTATGTATGTGTTATAAGTAACATGCATTTCTAACTGGTACATAATGTAAACCATAAATGATAGAGACCTAGGATCTTTTGATTTGAGGTCCTTGGTCCAAAAAAAGTGAAAATCCGGCCAAAGTCAAAGGTCAAGGTCAAGGTCATATTCTCAATTTTTGATTTTGGCTTATTTTCACTTACTTCCAAAAACCGTATAAGATATCGACAACATAGTTTTACTAAATTGTAAGTTACGACATGTCCCGTAAAAGGGATTTTTTTCCCCTTTTTGTATTTAAAATTTCATGTATTGTGGTATAACTCATTAAACAAGTATAATAAAGACCTAGGGTAATTTGGTTTTTTCCTTGGTGTATGACCTTGAAAATGAGCTCAAGGTCAAAGTTAAATTTGATGTTCTAGATTTGAACTTTGCTTTTACTTCATATTTTAAACACGATAAAGCCATGGGACTTTTTTCATTAGGTTGCAATTACATGACCTTGAAAATCCTACCGGAAATGACTGTGTAAACCGGAAGTAGCTTTGTTTTGTACTTATTTGATGTAAAAGTAGATAGGACCATATATTTTTTGGAATCAGTGTCAAGTTAACTATCAAATAATACCGGATGTGACATTTTTCAGACCGGAAATTACAAATTGTCTCCTTATTTCAACAAAATTGTTTAGAAATCATATATATTGGGAACCAGCGAACTTTTAGTTATCATTTGACACTGTATATGACATTTTAAACTGTATTTTAATATTTTCATATCAATATGAATCGTAAGAAGTAGAAAGGCCTTCAATTGTGTTCTGAACAATTGGTTTTAATAATTTTTTTCATATTTAGACATATTGACATGTAAACCAAACGTTTTTTCACAGGTTTAAGTAAAATATTTTCGACATCACCTACTACAACATTTACATGATACTCACCCACTTTTTGGTGGGGTTCGTGTTGCTCAGTCTAAAGTTGTCTTTGTTTTGTGTTGGGTACTATTATTTGTCTGTTTGTCTTTCACCTTTTTAGCCATATTGTTGTCAATCTATTTTCAATCTATGAGTTTGACTATTCCTCTTGTTATCTTTCGTCCCTCTTTTATACAGTTTTGACCTACAACATCGATATTTTCACTATTTTCTAATAGACGTGAATATAGTTCGTCAACCTCATCAGTGATTCTATTACGTTTTAACTGTGATAGTTTTCATGCTTCAATTTACCTATATGTTCAGTAGCATTTGTAGAAAACAGTTATGTCTCCTCTATTGAGACTTATCAAAATGTAACACGAGAAATAATTAGGAATTATTAACTGAAAAAAAAAAGACTGCGAACATCTTTAATTTTATACACCAGATTTGGTGAACTTAGAACATAATCAGCAACAATTAAATTTCTACTACATGTGCTTGGTTTACAAACTATATCTGCAAACACTCATTCGTTTAGTGTAAAAAATATTAAGAAGTAATTTACATAATTAACAGGTGAAGTGCGTTGTTAAGGAATATCACGATTATCAAATATATCTACATCTGAATCAGTATAATCATATAAATCATTAAAGAATCCATCATCTAAATATTTTCCTACTTCATAATGATCGGTCAGATTTCCAGTGCGACTATTGAAATCGCTAAATATGATGACATATTGCGTGTTTTTAACAAATTATGAAACCCCAATCTCTATTTCTGAAGTAACATCAGTTATAGCAAAACTGTGTTCTCAGGTTGCATATAAACAATTCCAAAAACAACATCTTGTGACAAATTTTCCCATTGATTTTGAAAAGCCAATATCAATAACATCTTCTCAAGTTATGTCATCAAGATCGTCTAACTTTGTTTCAGTGAAACAAACGGTGCCATATTTTAAACTCGGTAAAAAGAAAAGTAAAGTCTTCAGACCACATACATTCAAAATAATAAATTTTAAATTGTTATTTGCATTTGACAATAATTCACTATTACCGACCGTTACTACTGTTAAGATAGTGAAAATGTTTTCCAATAGAGTAATCAACACAATGTACTCCTATTATTGACATTTTAACCTAAATTGTCTGATTGTTTTGTTCACAAAGAATTGTCAATATAATAGAATCTAATGCGACTGTCATACAAATGTGATGTTTAACTAGCTTTAAAACCAGGTTTAATCCACAATTTTCGACATTAGAAATTGCCTGTACCAAGTCAGGAATATGACAGTTGTTATTGATTCGTTTGTGTGTTTGAGCTGTCATTTTGCCATTTGATTAGGGATTTCCTTTTTGAATTTTCCTTGGAGTTCAGTATTTTTGTGAATTTATTTTTTGGATAATAAGTCATGTGATCTTCCTTGATACACCTATGGATGGTCGTATTCGGGCTTGCGACGGAAACTTTCGTTTAGCGTGGTTTCCATGAATTTTTCGGGTCTGCTCCTTTGCAAATATACAGTTATATTCGTTGGTTTCCATCTTGTACAGGCGGTATGAATTCTACACCATTAATAAACATGTTATCCTTTTTTAATTGGCTTTACGCTTCTGCTGGTTTTTTTTTGTCACCTGAAATAATTACCATAATTATTTGCGGAAATCGCTTATTTCTATAGGGTATTGTTTGTTGACACCATAAACCTTGAAATTAAGGACTCTGTCTTCAGCTTCACGTGGATCTGACAGTGGAATCTCAGTGAATACAATATTTTCTCTATTTGTCCTTGTCTGTAAGTCTAGATTAGTCTTTTTGCAATTGACTAACTTCGTTGGTGACATTATCATACTCTGTCTGTAGTTTTGAAACTGATGTTGTTGAATAAATTCCATGGCTTTTTCAAAATCGTTCGTGCGTTTTGTAATTTGTCAACATTATTTAGGAAAGAGTTCATAGTGGTTTTAAGTTTATCCTTAAGGTCATCCAATGTCGAGAGTTTCTGAAACATTTGACCAAATTTTTGGTAAGAATATCGGTTGTATTATCATCCTAGTTCATGGTCAATTGCATAATATGCTGCATCATATTTAAAACTTGGTTTTGAGCATAAGTATGACCTGTGAAAACAAAAGGTTGCTCTAGGATTGAAGTTTTGAAAATTCTGATGTTGAATATGATTTGCTTGCATCTGTTTTATTTCTGATATATAAGGAGACATGCAATATGTTTTCATAGTTTTTAAAGTTAGGTCAACAGGGATTTTGATTGTCTTTTGTTAGTTTACATTTTCGGTTTGACAGTGAGCATTGTTCTGTTGTAACTTACAAAGATTTTCATCGCTATCATTCTGACCTTGTGTGAGTTTTTCCTTTCTTTCCAGTTCTGGCATTCTTTTTTTTTTTAAATCATAAGCGATCTTCATCAGAAAATCCTAATAAGTTACTTTGAATACTCAGGAATCAGTCTGTTAACTTTTTAAAGACCCATTTATGGGCATTATGTTTTGTGGTATGTGCGTCCGTCCGTTCGTTCGTTCGTCCGTAAAGTTTTTTGTCGAGGTAGTTTTTGATGAAGTTGAAGTCCAATCAACTTGAAAATTAGTACACATGTTTCTTATGATACGATCTTTCTAATGTTAATGCAAATTAGAGATTTTGCCCCAGTTCACGGTCCACTAAACATAGAAAATGAAAGTGCGAATGGGTCATCCGTGTACTTAGGACACATTCTTGTTCACAATATTTTAGGACTAGAAAATTTAACGTATATATCTTCACAAATGCGCAATGAGTATCCATGTCGGAATAACAGAAATACTTGAATAAACAAGGGATTTATAATCAGAATAGGTTGTTAAAATATAAAGCTAATAAACTTCATATTAATATGTATAAGACCTCTTTCTTTTTATTTCTAATGTTTAATTTAAAAAGAAGAAAATGTTGGTTTTTTTTTTAAAGTACTAACAAATGATTGTTATTGTCTCATTAAAATCGTCTTGTATTCTTTTTCTGTTTTATTATTTTTTTCTATCTTTTTTTTAACTGCGTATTTGCAAATTTGATAAAAAGCCATTGTCATTGAGTGAACCTATCGAAAATAAATTTAAAAAAAAAGATGATACATCGTCCTAAAATACAGAGTTTATTTACAGTTAATTTAATAATTATACTTTACTATTAATGTGTAACTTTAAAATTATAATTCTTTACAGAGAGAAAATAACCTTTAAAATTGATAATAAAATATGTTTTGAATTGAAAATAATTAAAAATCCGTCCATATAAAGCAAGAACATACTTCTACACGAAGCACGTTACGTGAACCATTTGAAAATTGACAAAATGCTGAATATTTTTCAATAAATAAAAAAAATCACAAAATTAGTCTATAAATATCAATCAATATCACACAATTACAAAGTTTGTAGAGTCGATGTTGCACATGGATCATTTTACCTATAAGTCACCTTTTAAACAAAGGTCAGGTTCATCTGATGAAAGATGTTTTACAGTTTTTAAACACCTAAGTGGCTACTTCAGTCGATTCCATTAGTTTGTGTGAAAGATTTAAACTGATCTAGTCATTTCAGACACTCATTTTCAAGCTTAAATATGAAAAATCTATCAAAAATGCCATAATATGTCAGTTTTCAGATAGTTTTTGTCAAAAATGAAAGTGGCCGCATCCGTGTTCACCCTCAATCTTTGTATATGTTATGTATCATCATCAAATACAACTTACATTTAAATATTAAGAATGAACAGGAATGCGGCCACTTCCATTTAAGACGAAAACTGTCTAGGTTTTAACTCACATGCTAAAATTGTGAAGATTTCAGTAATTTAGCACGACTGAATGATACTAGAACCCGATATATAAATATAAGAAATTTATTCCAATACATAGCTTAAAGTTTACATTATAACAATTTTAAAAAACTGATATATTTTGGGGCCAAAAAGGAGTCTCACTGAACCTACTCCTTTAGTAAGATTGTACAGTATCACTGACTGCATGTAAATACAATATTTCTTAAATAATTCAAAATTAAAATAAATGTTCATATTTTTTTATAATATATTAAATTCGTTGTAATCTGGTACTCATACATGGATTGGCCATATCTATGAGTCCTAGGTTCGATACATGTATCATCTGGGTACTGTGGACATTTTTAAATTGTGCTGTGAAATGACGTTTAAATATTTCTTTGCCTATTCAACTTTTTACTTTTATAGCATGTATCCCATCACCAAGACTATCTATTACATTTTATAAGATAAATGTTCAAATTTTTAACTATATATTATTCCGAAATTTCCTTTTCCTATAAGTTTAAAGCACATTTATATATCTATTTTCCTATTTCAATCTTTGCAATGCTTCCAATCTTTTTTATCTTTATAATCATGTTTGTATAAATCAGTAAAAAAGGTGTATTTTTGTCTCGCCTTGACGAAGTCAAAAGGCAATACGTAGCTATGCTGTTTCTAGCGTCGGCATCGGCGTCGGCATCAGCGGTGGTGGCGTCAGCAAAGTTCTTGTTTATGATTAGGTCTCTTTATTGGTGAACCAATAGAAGTAGGTCAATAATATTTGGTATGCAGCTGTATGCGCATTGGCATATCTCATTACCATGGAGATTATTTAGCCCCGCCCCTAAGTCATGGCCTATTGACTTTGAAACTTTTGCTTAGTTTACTTGTATTAGTTTGTGATCAGGTCAGTTTTAGATGAACCACGAATGTTAAGTCAATGATATTTGGAAATACATTTGCAAGTTTCATTTCCATTAAGATAGTATAACCCAACAACATCATTATGGTACATGACTTTGAAATTTTATATAGTTTACAAGTGAATGTTTGTGTTTATGTTTATTTAAAGGGAACGAATTTTGAGATTGAAGTGGTTTATGGTATGCAATTGTATTAGCATTGGCACATCTTATTTCCATGGAGATTGTTAAGCCCTGTACTTTTAGTCATGGTTAATTGAATTTAAATATTTGCATAACTTACATATTAAAGTATTGCTAATTGTGTTTAGTATGACCATACATTTTTACCTCTGTTCTTCGTACTATGAAAAAAATCAGTTCTCCATTTATACTGTATATCCTACAACAAAATTATTTCTTTTACTTGTGTGCATTACTCTATTTGGCGTCAAAGTTTTTTGTTGACTTTATGAAATTATTGAACATCCCACAGCGGAATACTGTTGCTTTTATTTATTCACCCCTTGTTTTATACATTTTGTTTTTGCATTATGTCATAGATCAAATTTATTTGTTCGGTAAAATTGAAAATGCAAATTAGGAATGTGTAAAAGAGACAACAACCCGACCATAGATTAGACAACAACAGGAGGTCACCAATAGGTCTTCAATGCAGCGAGAAATTCCCGCACCCGGAGGCGTCCTTCAGCTGGCCCCATAACATATATATATACTACTACAGTGAAAATGAACGCGATACTAAACTCCAAATTATACACAAGAAACTCAAATTAAAAATAATAAAAGACTAACAAAGGCCAGAGGCTCCTGACTTGGGACAGGCGCAAAAATGCGGCGGGGTTAAACATGTTTATGAGATGTAAACCCCCCTATACCTCTAGCCAATGTAGAAAAGTAAACGCATAACAATATGCTCATTAAAATTCATTTCAAGAGACGTCCGAGTCTGATGTCAGAAGATGTAACAAAGAAAAATAAACAAACTGACAATGATACATACATAACAACAGACTACTAGCAGTTAACTGACATGCCAGCTCCAGACTTCAATTAAACTGATTGAAAGATTATTTCTTCATCATGTGAATATCAGGCATAATCCCTCTCGTTAGGGTTAGTATTATACCATCATAACATATATGAGAAGAACATAGCCCGTGTCATGCCAACAACTGGGTTTTAAATAAATGTGTTTAGTTCCGATGCAAAGACCATATAAGTGAATCAATATTAAAGTCAAAATATGCAATCTTTAATGACCTGAAAACAGTATCGTAACTATATCCCTTCTTAATAAGTCTATTTAAAGGTTTTGTTAGCCTCTGAGGCGAATACTGACATTTCTTAGCCTTAGAAAGAATATAACCATAAAAGATTGGATGTGACAAACCTGAACGTATAAGAATAAAATTGAGAATGGAAATGGGGAATGTGTCAAAGAGACAACAACCCGACCAAATAAAAAACAACAGCAGAGGGTCACCAACAGGTCATCAATGTAGCGAGAAATTCCCGCACCCGGAGGCGTCCTTCAGCTGGCCCCTAAACAAATATATACTAGTCCAGTGATAATGAACGCCAAACTAATTTCCAAATTGTACACAAGAAACTAAAATTAAAATAATACAAGACTAACAAAGGCCAGAGGCTCCTGACTTGGGACAGGCGCAAAAATGCGGCGGGGTTAAACATGTTTGTGAGATCTCAACCCTCCCCCTATACCTCTAACCAATGTAGTAAAGTAAACGCATAACAATACGCACATTAAAATTCAGTTCAAGAGAAATCCGAGTCTGATGTCAGAAGATGTATAAGAAGTCTGCATGTTGAGCTATATTTACGAATGATGTCCTTGTACCGATGATACAATTTAGTAAATTTTTGACTAGTTTGTGATATCGACAACCCCGGTGTAATAATTTTTCAGTAATACATAAATTTCTTTCGTTAAAATCTAAAACGTTGTTACATACACGAGCGAATCGTACAAGTTGAGATATATAAACACCGTAAGATGGTGACAAGGGAACGTTACCATCTAAAAATGGATAATTACCGATAGGAAATGCAATATCATCTCTCTTATCATAAATTTTAGTATTAAGCCTTCCGTTAATGATAAATATATCAAGATCGAGGAAAGGGCAGTGGTCATTGTTAGTATTAGCTTTATTTAAAGTAAGTTCAACAGGATAAATTTCTTTAGTATACATATTGAAGTCGTCATTATTGAGAGCCAATATATCATCCAAATATCTAAAAGTATTATTAAATTTTTGTATCGGATGTTGTCTCGATGATTTTTTGCTGATTTTTTGTCACAAATTGTAACTCATAGCATTCCAAAAACAGGTCCGCAATAAGTGGTGCACAGTTAGTCCCCATTGGAATTCCGATAACCTGACGATTTACGGAATCTCCAAAGCGAACAAAAATATAATCTAGTAAAAAGGGCAGATATAGTATTGAAGCATGTCCAATTGATATAGTTTATTGCTACTAAAAAATTACCGAAAGGAAGTTGAACATATATTTTCACATTCTTACTATTTAAATGCCCATTTAATAAAGTGTGTGCATTTTTTCTCAATGAGAATGTGAGGCAATGTGGTATATAGGGTAGAAAAATCAAAACTTTGAACAGATTCAAAATCACACTTCAAAGGTAATTAATTCCACCATTTCTGAAGGCCTTTTTTAAACTATTTATCATCAGGCGTTTGATTGTTCCAAGTGTACTGGTAAGAAGAATTGACAATTTAGTAACAAGGTAAACCATCCGATCAAGAAAATCGATATCACACACTCTTAAATCATGTAATTTTTAAACGAGATAATTGACACCAGACAATCAATTTCGGACAAGTGTATTATATGGGCGTTATTTAATTATGTATTGAAGAAAAGTATATCATTAATTTCAGATCAGAGTATTGAATTGTATTATATTATTATTGAACATTGTATTTAGTTGTAATATTCTAATATAAAATTTAAGAAAATAATACTTATCTATATGAAACCCTGTTCTTATAGATACTAACCATTTCAGGGTACCTTACAGTTAAAGCTGTAGCGGTAAGGTTATTGTTAACAGCTTTAGTGCAATAAATTTATATTCAAGTGTTAAAAAAAAAAAGACAATTTAGTAGTGGAACAATGGCTTGAAGTGGAAATAAATCTATATTTGTAAGGTATTTGTGTAGATTCGGAAGCCAATACATACTTGGGACTTTCATTGTATTTGGTTCTGCTTGTAAAGAGGTAGCTAAAAGTTTATGTTTGTTACAGATGTCGTTTTCTTAAAATGGAGTCAGTTGGAATGTTGGTTAATTGGTGATTTCCTTTTTCAGAACCTCAATGTAAAATTTTTGTCAAACAATAATGATATTATAAGACCTCATTGATGACTTTGTTTGCATTTCACTACAACAAATGACAAACACTGAGTCTGTTTGGATATTGAATTGTCATGGCAAAACAATCAAAATGCATTCAAACAACAACAACAACAGTACACAACCAAATTATTTATCAATAGATTCAGCAGTATTTATACTTAGCAGCTAGGCTATCCATATTCTGCCTAAAATAAATAAATTTCGCTCCGGTTGTGTGACTGTGCTTGAGTTTTTTTCCATGACGGATATTTGTATTAAGACTGAAGCATCTGAAAAATAATTATAACCAGCAGCAAACAAAGTGCAATTCATTAGGGTGGCAGTAGATAGATGTAAATTTTTCAAAGTTTAGTCTGTGTTTGGTTTTCAAGGTATAGTGAGTATTAAAATGAGTTTTACGGCTCAACTCTCACATGTTCAAATTAGCATAACAATAAGAGTAAAGAACAAACTCGTATATCATTACACGTATGTGTTAATTCAATAACCGAATTTAATTGTCATTTAATTAAATTCTAATATTTTGCAATACCTACTATTTATACTCATGTTTATTGTATTAAGCTTAAAGAAAACATCTGTTTAAAATATTTCGATCCATTTTTTTAAGTATAAAACATACGTGTCAACTGACCAGCTTTTCATAGGTAACAATAGATAATTTGGAAAATTCCCCCTTGTCAACAACAGAGATTTATATCTTTTGCTGGTTATATTTACAGGTTCAAATAACAAAAGGTTTTCATTTTTAGCTCACCTGGCCCGAAGGGCCAAGTGAGCTTTTCTCACCACTTGGCGTCCGTCGTCCGTCGTCGTCGTCCGTCGTCGTCCGTCGTCGTCCGTCGTCGTCGTCGTCGTTAACAATTTACATTTTGAACTTCTTCTAGAGAACCACTGAATAGAATGGAACCAAACATGGCATGAATGTTCCTTATGAGGTGCTGACCAAGTGTTCTTACTTTGTAGCCGATCCATCATCCAAGATGGCCGCCAGCGGGGGACTTAGTTTAACATAGGACCCTAAGGGAAATGCATACAAATGACTTCTTTTAGAGAACCACTGAATGGAATGAAACCAAACATGGCATGAATGTTCCTTATGAGGTACTGACCAAGTGTTGTTACTTTGTTGCCGATCCATCATCCAAGATGGCTGCTAGCCGGGGACTTAGTTTATCTTAGGACCCTATGGGAAATGCATACAAATGACTTCTTTTAGAGAACCACTGAATGGAATAAAACCAAACATAGCATGAATGTTCCTTATGGGTGCTGACCAAGTGTTGTTACTTTGTAGCCGATCCATCATCCAAGATGGCCGCCAGCAGGGGACTTAGTTTAACATAGGACCCTATGGGAAATGCATACAAATGACTTCTTTTAGAGAACCACTGAATTGAATGAAACCAAACATGGCATGAATGTTCCTTATGGGGTGCTGACCAAGTGTTGTTACTTTGTTGCCGATCCATCATCCAAGATTGCCGCCAGCTGGGGACTTAGTTTAACATAGGACCCTATGGGAAATGCATACAAATGACTTCCTCTAGAGAACCACTGAATGGAATGAAACCAAACATGGCGTGAATGTTCCTTATGAGGTGCTGACCAAGTGTTGTTACTTTGTTGCCGATCCATCATCCAAGATGGCCGCCAGCCGGGAACTTAGTTTAACATAGGACCCTATGGGAAATGCATACAAATGACTTCTTTTAGAGAACCACTGAATGGAATAAAACCAAACATAGCATGAATGTTCCTTATGGGGTACTGACCAAGTGTTATTACTTTGTAGCCGATCCATCATCCAAGATGGCCGCCAGCGGGGGACTTAGTTTAACATAGGACCCTATGGGAAATGCATACAAATGACTTCTTCTAGAGAACCACTAAATGGAATGAAACCAAACATAGCATGAATGTTCCTTATGGAGTGCTGACCAAGTGTTGTTACTTTGTAGCCGATCCATCATCCATGATGGCCGCCAGCTGGGGACTTAGTTTAACATAGGACCCTATGGGAAATGCATACAAATGACTTCTTCTAGAGAACCACTAAATGGAATGAAACCAAACATAGCATGAATGTTCCTTATGGAGTGCTGACCAAGTGTTGTTACTTTGTAGCCAATCCATCATCCAAGATGGCCGCCAGCGGGGGACTTAGTTTAACATAGGACCCTATGGGAAATGCATACAAATGACTTCTTTTAGAGAACCACTGAATGGAATGAAATCAAACATGGCATGAATGTTCCTAATGTGGTGCTGACCAAGTGTTGTTACTTTGTAGCCGATCCATTATCCAGGATGGCCGCCAGCAGGGACTTAGTTTAACATAGGACCCTATTGGAAATGCATACAAATGACTTCTTTTAGAGAACCATGAATGGAATAAAACTAAACATTGCATGAATGTTCTTTATGAGGTGCTGACCAAGTGTTGTTACTTTGTAGAAGATCCATCATCCAAGATGGCCGCCAGCAGGGGACTTAGTTTAACATAGGACCCTATGGGAAATGCATACAAATGACTTCTTTTAGAGAACCACTGAATGGAATAAAACTAAACATTGCATGAATGTTCCTTATGAGGTACTGACCAAGTGTTGTTACTTTGTAGCCGAACTGCCATCCAAGATGGCCGCCAGTGGGGGACTTTTGAATGAAATTAAACATGTTCCTTTCCTTATCAATGAGGTTGTGTTGTCACTTTTAGCCAAATTTTATATTTTTTCATATGATTTAAAAAACCCAAGTAGAATCAGGTGAGCGATACAGGCTCTTGAGAGCCTCTAGTTAGTATTAACTGATAGATTCGTCTGTCTGAAACTTATATACCCAATTAAAAACCCAGAGCAAACATACACTTACTTTATACTTTGTTTCAAATCATCAATATCCTGCATTCATATTTGTTTAAGCATTGCAAAATTCGTCGATGATGAGAAATAATTATACGCATGAAATGACAATTCCGGTCACGTTTTCAATTTGGTGTTTATGATTTCCTCTGTTGTCATATAGGGAAAACGGTACTATTTATTCTGCCATAGGCGACAATACTAGCATTTTCTAAATTTACCAGTTTTTATAATAAAAACCTGGATAAAACAGTTATGTGTGGTGTTAGTACTTTATTATTGTATTCTAAAAATTGAAGCCAAATAATATCATGACCAATTTCCAACGGAGCTTGTTTATATTATCCATGCCCACCGTCATTTTGCACTAAATTTATGAAATTTTGGAAGCCTTTTCGAATAATTCTCTAGAAAATATTTCAATAGATTTTAAAATTTATATTGTAAATTTACACACTGCAGTTATTCATAGATAAATAAAAAAATATATTGTACCCTTACATCCAATCACAGCGCTCCTAAGTTGACTTCCTTCACCTGTCTTGGGTACACAAAAGGCCAACCTAATGCTGGGAAAATGTAATACTACCGTTTTCCCTATAGATGAGCTTTTCAACCATTGGGCCAATGCCACTGCTAATAGATGATTGTTCTTATGTTATCACCAGCACATTATTCGGTATGTGTCTGCTGTGGTGGAATATTATCAACACGTTATTGCCTGTATACTTAATGTCTATTGAAAGTTCATATTATTCGAAACATTTAGGTGTTGCCTAAACCGTATTATCGGACAATAACTGATACGTCTTCCAAATTTATATTTGAGAAAGACAATACTTTGGAAAAAAAACTGGCCATGGAAGATTACAAATGTATACTGGTTTTTAAAATCTTTGCATTGCAGGCCAGTTTTGGTATTGCCTTTTTAAGGTGTAATTAACTCTTCACTGCCACAGTTATAACAATATCATAGTTTAAACTTCCGTCCCTAACCCAACTGTACCTTCAATGATGTCCAAATCTGTGCGTTCACATAGCAAGCTTTAAAAAGACTCGATATGGCAACTATGAAATAATTCAAACGAGGAAAATAACGACCTGATTTATATAAAAAAAGCAGGTCCAGTTGATGTCTTACATAGTACCAGTTAAATCAGAATAACCGTTTCTAATATTTTCTGCAGTAAAATAAACTGTGCAAAAAAACCCGACCATGTTAAGACCGAATAGATGTGTAACAAATCTCATTGATTTGTGATACATATAATGTAATGTATTTTGAAGGAGACATTGTGAAAGTCTTATGAAGTTGAAAAACGCGTGCTGGCTGCAATTTTGTTTTGATAGAAATAAGAAGATGTGGAATGATTGGCAATGAGACAACTCTCCACAAGACTAAATAACACAGAAATAAACATCTATAGATCACTTTACGGCCTTCAACAAGGAGCAAAGAACAAACAGCAAAGTCAGCTGTAAAAGGCCCCGAAATGACAAATGTAAAACAATTCAAACGAGAAAACTAACGGCCTGACTTGTGTACAAAATAGCCTCACATCGTTGATGAGTTTCTACATCTACATATCTAATAATGACATGCAATGAAAGTCAATAATGCCTCGCACTAATATATTGAACAGTCATTGTCATAGTCCCAAATGATATCCCACATGTTTTTTAAAGATTGATACATTGCAATTAGAAAATTAAAGTTGTTGGTAGGTATTACAATATAAGAAGCTTAAACATATACACTATTTCAGAAAAACATACTACAAAACATGAAAATCTAAGCCCAAAAATAATTAGAATGTTATTGTCATTTTGTCAACAAGACTTAAATCATTCTAGAATATTTAATTGTTTTGCAAACTTGTATAATACAACAATTGAAAAACTGTATTACATCATATTGAGAGTTTTTTTTTGTATTCTGTCTAGACTTACAGTTATTACTTGAATGGTCGATATACAGATTGTTCTATCAATTTATGTCTATTGATTTATTCATAGTCTTGTTGATGTAGGTTATCATGGTTACCCCCGATCAAATCAGATATACAAGATGTCGCCTTATACTTGGTGATGTACTTACTCAAATTATGAGAGAGTACATGGAACAGTCTGGGACACAACCAATTGCAATAGAGCGCTCTATTTTAAGAAACCAACGTTTCCGAAAGCGTCTTAACCAAAAAGAGATGAGTGTTATACAGACCCTTCCAGCAGATGGATTTAAACAGTTTGACATTAGTCTTATGTATAAAATAGCAAGAAATAAGAGTTTTGCATTGTTGATTTCTGACAAACCAACCCGAGGATGGGGAGCTAGTCCACAGTACAATGAAGGTACAGCCGGAGATAACATGGAACGTATAAGGATATGTCGAGATGATCTATCCCATATCGCTGGTTCATCTATAGCCGAGGATTATTTCAATGATCTATTTTCAAAATTTATAGACATAGCCCAAAGAGCAGAACAACATCTTCAACCAAAACAGTTTGAACATCAAATACTGAAATACAAAACTTGTACTCTTGATAAAGAAATGGAAGAGAGATACACACATCAGATAAACGATTTAAAAAGACGTAAGAGTTCTAGTACTAAGTTGTGATATAATAATGTCCTTGCTTTGAAAAACACTTTTTTTTTAAATTCAACTGGGAAGTCATTATATTTTATGTGATGCTCTTTCTCACAGACATTATGGATACAAGTTAAGCATAGATTGCAAAAAAAGCTAACAGCACCATGGCCAAAAAAGCCGAAGATACCGAAAAGACAAACACGTACCACAAAAATTTCGCTATTTAAACCACTGGGTCGATGCCACTTATGGTGGACGTTACGTCCCCGAGTGTATCACCAGCCCAGTAGTTAGAGCATCGGTGTTGACATTAACATCAATTATATGGTCATTTATATAAATATACTGTTTGCAAAAGTATGTTTTTTTCAAAATACTAATGATTTTCTTAACCCAGGCATAGATTACCTTAGCCGTATTTGGCACAACTCTTTGGAATTTTGGGTCCTCAATACTCTTCATCTTGATACTTGTTTGGCTATCTAACTATACTGATCTGAGCGTCACTGATGAGTCTAATGTAGACGAAACGCGAGTCTGGCGTAGCAAATTATAAGCCTGGTACCTTTGATAACTATCATAAATATACATTTAAATTCATAGATAACCCATATTCTTGACATTTTCAGAACTATTTGAGACACAAGTAAAGCCTGATTTTCTTGTTAAGGTTTACATTGACCAGTCAACACAGACAGCTATTGAAGACATGCGAGATAAAGGTCCTACTGAAGGTAAAACTATTTATAAGAAATAGTTCTTTATTGATTTTTACAGATGTCTAATTAAGAATTGATAGTTAAGTGACAAATAAGTGTGATACGTATACATCTAATCAGGAAATGTATAAGCCATCTTTTGCCCTTATCAGATTTTAACTGGATATAAGAAGATGTGGTATGAGTGACAATGAGACAACTCTCCATCAAAATTTGTAAAAAGAAAATCATTCTAGGTCAAAGAACGGCCTTCAACAGAAGACTTAGCTCACATCGTACAGCGAGCTATAAAGGGTACGAAAACTGACTAGAGTAAAACCATCTGTCTTATTTATGTAAAAAACGAGAAACGATAAACACTTATGAACTACATCAACAAACGCAATCACTAAACAACAGGTTCCTGACTTAGGACATGTGCAAACAAATGCAGCCTGTTTAAACGTTTTAACAGGCGCTAACCTTCACCCTAACATGAAATAAACACCACAACATAGAAAGACACAATATAAAATATCATTTGAAACTAACATGTTTTTCTCTTTAAATGCAAGATATCTACACATTTATATAATCTGTAAAAGGTAAGGTTCAAGAGGAAAAAATCAAAATGAGCTCATAAAATTATGAATACTTCACCATTTTAGCAAATTAAATCATTTCTTGTATGAACTAATAATGTAAGTTAAACACATTTTATTCCCAGGAACAATGCAGTCCACAATAACATTTACTGGTATACCAAATGCCCGCGAAAAAGTTAATTTCCTTAACTCTCGAGGAAGTGATATAAGCACTAAGTCAATTAAATTCAAGAACGCTGAAGAAGGAAGTTTACTTATATATGTAGAAATTGATGTGTGTTTGCTTCAAGATGATAGTTTACTGAACAAAGAAATAGAAAGTTTTATTCAAAAAGTATTTGAAGTTGCTGATTTACAATGCTATTTGAAAGAACAGTGCATTGTTATATTTGCTTTCCTTGAAGGTATGTTTTATTCGTAATTTTTTATTAATAGAAAGTAATCGAGCATGCCCATTAACCATTCAAACATTGTAAGAGATGATTTACAGACATGTGTTTGAGACGACGAATTAACAATGCTTTATATGACTTGACAATTTTATTATAGCTATTATTAAAAACATAGTGCTACTAGAATATATTATCGAATACATTTGTTAAGTTAATTCAGTTGAAAACTTTTTTTTAATACTGATGACTTAAATACAATTAGTATAATTGTCATATTAAACTTGAACAGATGCTAACTTAACATTTGTTTGTAATGTTCTCGTAGTGACAAATTTCGAAACATATAACACAAAGAAAAAAACAGCAATTCAAAACGATCAAATCATCATATTCGAGCTGTCTTTTCATAACAATATCATTTAAAGAAAGGCGAAAGATAGTAAGGGACAAACTGACAACGGCATGGTATTAAACGAAAATATGCGATAAGACATACAACAGTACACAAAAAACAACACTAAAAACTAAAGAGTGAACAACATGAACCCCGACATAAACCCAGGGTGATCTCAGGTGACCCAAAAGGATATGAAGATTCTGCCGTCAGGTTGCTCATGCAAGTAAAATTCCGGTGAAAAAATTAATTCGGTTGGTCACATTCGAGAAAAAGGGGACGGAATTTTGGGTACAAAAATTCGAACATATCTATCGTTATCTGTGACAAGGATACCCAATAACGGTCAAACAACCCTTAATGGGGTCTGAAAAATTTTCTAACGGTTATTTTAACTTCATCATTTGGAACTATTGGTTCAATGATCTTCAATAGCTTCCCTAAAAGCAGCACACCTATATCAAGTAAATCATGATAGGGATGTAAGCTCTGGAATATCGTTCCAACTAGGAGATGTATATTCCATATGCAGGTGCTGCTGGGAAGTTGATATATAATTTTATCATATGTTTAGTAGTAAATACAGTAGTTTTGCATATGTGATAAATAGCCTGCTGTTTAATCCATATCGCGCAACTTTGATGCGCACCCTTTATCGCATACCCTTTATCACACCCCTACCCTTTATCGCATACCCTTTATCACACCCCTACCCTTTATCACACCCCTACTTTTTTTTTTTTTTTTTTACATAACAGTCAGTTTTTTTTTTTTTTTTGCTTAAGAAAAATTTTCCTCAAAATAGGTAAATTTTTTTAATGACGTCATTGTTTGGTATGTGACGTCACGATTGTCGAGTTTTCACATTGTATGTGACGTCACGAACGTCAAGTTTTCATATTTTTTGGCACACTAAATGCAACTATGAAAAATACAAAACACACAAATTAATACAATAATAAACAAAATATGTTTAAAACAACAGCACGCAAATTGTAAGGTAACCCAGGTGCTTCGGATAAGTAATTGAGCAGTTCTTTTAAGGCCTTTGAAACAAGACAAAAGTAGAAGGTAACCCAGTGCTATGGATCAGAAAACAGTTCATATAATATAATACTCTTCTGTTGAAATATATGATAAAGCGTATAATACATGGCAAAATCCGTATCACATGCCGTATCACCCTCGACCAATATCATCCCTCGGGCCTAAAGGCCCTTGGGTTGATATTGATGTCTCGGGATGATACGACATATGATACGGATTTTGCCATGTATTATTCTCTATGGAAAGTTCACAAACGGGAAAACGAAATCATATCTTCGTCGTAAAGTTTTGTTCTCAACCAGCCCTGATTGTCAATTTCTAATTGCAAGTCGAGATATAATGCAGACTTGACTGTATCTGCTATATCCTTTATCTCTAGTTCGATGAGATAAATGCCTCAACATAGTCACCAAACTTTGAATTATTTTAAAAGTGACATTTATATAGCGAAACCTGAAGTTATAATGCTAGCTTCTTAAAAAAGTTCCTAAGATGCTCTTGTATGAGGTTAGTCTCATATGAAATAATGCCGATTGTTTGTGGTTAAATACATCCTACAAACGTAAAAAATGTGTTGTCTATCAATAATCAACCATCTTGATAATGTCAGTTTCAGATAATTTTTTTAAGAATCAAATTGAAATTTTACAAAGAACAACTTATTCCTCCCAAAGACATGTATCAACATTGGCAATTCATTTTTGTGAAATAAAACAGGACCAATTCTTTCAATTTGTCCTTTTCTTTAGAATGGGGAATACTTTTGTAAAGGGAAGAACAGTCAGGTGTTTTATTGCCAGAGGAAAGAGACTAAGATTGCATGAACGGTAACGAGGTCAATCGAAATTTTAAGTATCCGTAACTGATTCACACTGATTCATAACTATAGTAGGTAGTTTCGCAATAACTCAAGTGTATAAAATGGTGGGTTAAACCTGGCTTTATAGCTAGCTAAATCTATCACTTGTATGCAATTGTACGTTCTTTTTAAGGACAAGTATGCAATTTAAGTATTCATAAAGCGAAGGATGATCCAGTTCTTCATCGTTGGTTGAAATTTCAAAGGGACATTGAACAGACCTATGATTACTCAGGGCTTCATGTGGATATATGTTGAGTTTCCTAGTGAATTGTCAATACCTTATTCCTTTATCAAGCAGTTTCTGTAATGTATTTACACACACAGACACGATATTATTTAGTGCTTTATCTTTATTGGGACAGTAACATATTTGTCATGGAGGTAGGATATGTGCTTTGCAATATTTGAAGATCGATTTAGTATTTGTATTCATAGACTTATTTAGTTTTTTTTAAATTCTAATTTGTATCAACAACCACACAGCCTTAAGCTATTCGGATAGAGTATCTACGTCTTCTTTTTCGCGTTAAGCCGATTGCCTTGCCTAATACTCGACTGAACAAATCAGTTGTTTATAGGGGCAACAGCTAATTAAGAGATATATTTAAAAATATAAAATAGATTTTTTTTTTTTTTATCATTAATGAAAGTGAAATAGTGAAATAATAATTCGTTGTAGCATCCAGTTTGGTTCTATTTTGTCATGATAAGCTATAAAAAAAACTATTCACTTGGAAATGAATAAGTTGACCTCACTGAATCCGTATTCATGTGACCTTCCATTTAACCCTTAGTTAACCTCTTAGCTAGAGATGTGTTACAGTTATTAAAAAGAAAAGAATGTAATGACAGTGAAACATGGGTATATAAACTCATCAAAGATACCAGAATTAAAATTTTATATATACGCCGGACGCGCGTTTCGTCTAAAAAAGACTCACCAGTGACGCTCGAATCAAAACATGTTAAACGGCCAAATAAAGTACGAAGTTGAATAGCATTGAGGACCAAAAATTCCTAAAAGTTTGATTGATTGATTTGATCCACAAAAACTCACTCTTAGACAGATAAAAAAGATGGTTTGCATGCATTTTAAAATCAATACAGACCTAGAAAAAGTCTATTGTACGAGTTCGCTATCTATATTTTCGTTTATATAGGGTTATTCGACATTCGGCAGTCTTCAGAGGTCACCTCAATTTAATTAAATGGCATTGAGACTAAATGACAAATGAAATGCTGATACATATTATCGAGCCCATGCTTTATAAATTGCTTATTTTAGACTTTTCATAATTTAGATGTACACTTCAGTATAAAGTAAAATCACAAAAATAGTAAAATCCGAGGAAAACCCAAAACGAAAAGTCCTTAATCAAATGGCAAAATCAAAAGCTCAAACACATCAAACGAATGAATAACCAGTGTCATATTCCTGACTTGGTAAAGGCATTTTCTTATGTATGGTTTTAAAGCTAGCTAAACCTCTCACCTGTATGACAGCCGCATCAAATTCCATTATATCGACAACTATGTGTGAACAAAACAAACAGACATAATAGGTAAAAATGTATGTTATAAATCAAATATAAGAATTTTAGTCAAATCGATGAACATGAATTTGACATCTAATTTCCCTATAAGGTCGTGTTTCCAATTAATGGATTTAAGCTTATGATATATAAGACCGTTTTTATAACACATCATTTCGCAGAGAAGTGTTATTGACAATACTTAGGTCACCAGTATTAACATGGCCAGCAGGATCATATATGAATGAGGAGCTAGCACAGGTGTAGTCAGGAGGTTTAGAATTGTAGTCGCCAATGTTGAAATCCTGGAATACGTGTTTGTTATTGAAATTTTTGTTCCAATAAGTTCAGTTTAAGTATAAGTATGATTTTTCGAGTGAATTGATGCATGAATTGTGATATTGCCCAAGTTGAAGACATCGAGACCTTTGTTGACAAATGAAAGTTTTAGAAAGGATCATTCTACTTTTCATCTTTGTCAATGCGAACTGGTCTGAAAAGTCTGTGACAGGCAATATCCGAGATTATATTTGAATGTTTGTATTGGTTTGAATGGGGAGTTTTTACGTCTTGGAGCCGAGTTGAAAGTATTCATAACATTAACAGAGCTACAGAAAGGACTAGATAGAATACCTATACATTCAAGTTTTTCATTGCAACCATATGGTGTCACGGCTCCTATTACCATATCCAGTAGTCATCATTTTGTTTACGGAGAGGTGTTGCAAGATGATGATAGTCCTGTGGTTAATTTTCCGATGATACGAACTTGGATGAAAAGATTTAATGATCAGACTAATTAAAATGTTGGTAAACAATGTCATTTGCATTGTTGTCAATGTCTGATGGCCGCACATAGATACAAATATTAAGCATTCCGTTTGTTTTACCGACATGCACCACTTCGAAAAGGTAACAATATCAGTCTGTAATCCGAAGACGATATTTGTTTATATACAATTCAAATCATCGAAGCTCCTGGTAGATAAAATGCTAGTAAATTGAGCATCGTCATATTTATATTTTTTTTTAAAGTTTTGACTTTACATTTAAAAAATGAGAGCGCGTTGCTCCGAGTCATTACATTCAAAAATGTCTTGAACTAAAACTGTACACGGCCGGATTTGAGGGATGTGGTTGTTATTATTGTTAGTAAGTATGATAATCCGAGTATGTCGTATTTGAGCTAGTTGTCATATCTGGCAATAGAGACGACACCGTGGCCTTGGTGCCATTTTTTCAGATCTCTTTGTTCTGGATGACATCCAAGTATTCTGTTTGATCTTCGTAATTTCAAGAATTTTATACTACAGAGGGGATGATGTCTTCTGGAACAAAATGTTCAACAGCAGAAACATCGACGATACCAAACGGATACTATAACTCATAAGTCGAAAACAAACTGACAAGCCCATATGGCATAATCAAAAATAATAAAAGACGTATCATATGAAGTATTGCCGTTAAATGGCAACTTTTATGCAAATTGTGCCTTTTTCATAACATCTTGAAATTAGGAAACAGTAATTTATTAATTCTAAAATCTCCTAAATCGATTTCGAGATATATCAATCCACTATGCAAAAACTGAAGATAGACATATATATAATATATAATATTATCTTGCAATACACAGTACATTGTATTCTTTAAATACAAACTATTCCACTCCAGAAAATACTTCAATTAGAAAACAATCTACAGAAAAACGGAGAAGTGATATCATTGACAGTAGTGGGGTGGATGTTGCTCAGTCTATAGTTTCCTATTTTGTGTACTGTTTACTGTTGTTTTTCTTTTGTCGTTTTTCATCCTGGCGTTGTCAGTTTTTCATCAACATGAATTTGAATGTCCCTGTGGTATCTTACGGCTCTCTTTTACTAGACTAAAAAAGCAATCAGTACACATCGAACAGATTTCTTAAAATATCATATAAACAGTCTGACATAATTGTGACCTTGTGAAAAGCCAACATGTAACTATAGACAAAAATGTATGCTAATAAGTGTTCTTAATGTTATATAGTAATAACTATGTACAGCATGTTAATAAAAGTCATCGCGGTTTTTTTTTCTTCCTTTATATTTCATTTTTTACACTCTACTTGATAATAACATATACTAGGTATTATGTGATCAGAATGTTTCAACTTAGTATTAAATATTAATTGCCAATCAGGTTATTGGACAAGCCAAGAGTTAAACAGACTATGGGTATCTTTCCTTCCAACCAGTAATATGAAGCATTTTTCCGGAATTCTGGGTTCCTAAAGGCTCTCAGACCTTGTACTTTATCCAGCCTTTTTCACTTTTTATTAATTCACTAATGAGTCTTTAGTAGATGGTCTTGTGTATGAATTAAACGCCTGGTATCTTTGATCACATTTAATTTTTCATAGATACAAAAATTATTCAATTTAAAGTTTGGTTTTTGGGGTAAATATGCCTTAACGTATTCCTTTCGTGTTTAGAAAATTGTGAATCAGCATCAGATGAAGACAGTTCAAGTGAAGATGAACCATTAAAAGATCTTGTTTTAAATGTTGGCATTGAGAAGAAAGCTCTTGTATCTGAGGATGCCTTGTCACACTGTGTTAGAGGCTTTTTGGGGAATGTGGTATCTGGGCTGAATGGTCAACAAAAAGCACAACAAGAAATAAAAGCTGTTATAGGAATTCATGAAACAGGTATTATAGATAATAAAAATAGAGAAGAAAATATGTGTTTAAGTCGAAAGTTGAATTTAAAAAGTACGGAACTGCAAAGAAAGTTCCAAATTTAAATATAAAAATAAAAATCCAAACACATCAAACGGATTGGTACAGGCATTTCATTATGTTCAAAATGGCTGATATAACCTGGTTTTATAGAAATCTAAACCTGTCACTTGTGTAATGTCGCATAATTCCATTATTTTGACGACAACCATATGTGAGCAAACAAACAGACATAACAGGCATAATATGTAAATAATCGGAAATTTGGGTACAACAGTCAACATTGTGTTAGAATCATTATAAAAACAAATAACTATTTTAAACATAGAAAAACAGACAACATATAGATGCTCTATAGAGTCAATAACACAAAACCACAATGGCGGAGAGAATAAATACCAAGCATCGCCAACAGTATATTACAAAAAAATGAACTAAACAGTAATGTTTTAAAATATACAAAGACAATTAAAAAGAACACTATAACACATTAATAGATTATAAACATCGTCAGTACTTAGAATTTGTACTGCAAGACCAACATGTATTATCATAATATTGAAATAAGACAAGTTTCGTTATCCCAAATGATAAAAAAAAACCTTTTCTAAATTTGTTTATAGATACAACCATTTAGGTTTGGAAATTGTGCTGTACCTGCCGAAATTTTATTCACGGGTGTCATTCGGTATATCAAGAAAATTATCGTGAAAGAATAATTAACAAGCATTCCTATCTGATCATGACAGAATTTGTAACGGATATTGAAAGCAATTAAGTTTAATTCTACTTCAAATTTGTGCAACTTCTTTAATATTACTGTACAATAAAAGTTAAAGAAATTTAAGAAAACATAACGGCGACACATAATCCAATGAGAATCATTTATGTATCGCAATAATGCGCTATGATCACATTCAAATATACCATTATATATTTGAAACTTAGTCTTTAGCGATTCATATAGTCCAGTAATATAAAAGTATGTAACAACTTGAAAAATGTCTTCTTGTTTTTCTTTTAAAAGTATCTTTTTTTTCGAAAAATGTTTTTTTTTCTGGAAAAAAGTATAATTTTGTTGATTTTTAATTGCTCGTTAAAGATCATTATTTTGATCGTAAAAACAAGGCGTGACCAGAATTATTGATCAGAAGACAACATTTCTTTTATCACTTGATAAAGTTGTAAGTGGTTGACACGTGTAATTACTCACTTAGAACGTAAATGTATGCTTTATATTTTCGTGATTTATGTTCTCCATTTTACAATTGGAATTTTTGTAGATAGTATAACTTTGTTATGTAAAGGAGTGTTGAAAGAACGGCTTGTATTGACAGTTTAACATAATCAATTCCTTCTCCTCCGTTGTTTGAAGCAACTGGGTGGTGGAGTAGGTTGTTTTGTTTGTCACTGCTGTTTTTATTATATCTTGGGGTAGTTGTCTCATAAGCAATTGATCCAACACCTACTTATTTTCATATATCTTTAAAAGAAAATTTATGTTGAATTATTAAGATTTTTTTTTAATTTAAAAGCCAACAGGGAAGCTTATCTGACCACTTTTATTATAAGTATTGCAATTTTCATTGTTATCAGATGTAATATCAGTATTTAGTACAAATATAATCTTAAATCAATCCTAATTCTATCTTATTTTTGGTTTAGTCATTCAAATGTCACGTCATTTTTTGTCTGCTGTTTTAGAATTTCAAATGTGACATCATTTTTTGTGCTTTTTTACAATTTCAAATGTGACGTCACTTTTTGGGTTGAGGCTTTGACTAACTCGGAAGTGTATTTCTTTGTGTTGGATTACGTTGGTTTTTGTAATGTATCCGGGTTGTTTTTTCAGTAATTAGTTAATACTTCAGTTTTATCATGTTTATCTAATATATAGTCATTTTATCAAATTTACTGTTTGCAAAAGTATATATTATTCTAAATAATAAGGATGTTCTCATCCCAAGCAGAAAATC
The DNA here is from genome assembly GCA_019925275.1 of Mytilus edulis. NCBI lineage: Eukaryota > Metazoa > Mollusca > Bivalvia > Mytilida > Mytilidae > Mytilus > Mytilus edulis. The sequence continues at coordinate 57,235,775 of CM034350.1, read as the reverse complement.
CTAGCCGTATTTGGCACACCTTTTTTGAAATTTTGGTCCTCAGTGCTTTTCAACTTTGTACTTGTTTTGGCTTTCGAACTTTTGTATCTAGGCGTCACTAGTTAGTCTTGTGTGGACGAAACACACTTCTGGCGTATTAAATTTAAAACCTGGTGCCTTTTATTAGCTATTATTCGTGTGTTTTTTTGTCCAATATGTTTTCCTATTTATTTGTATTGAAGTCCTGTAATGTTATGTGGTAATTTTAAATTTATATTAAACATTGCCATTAAAGCGGGAGGTTTGGCAAGCCACAAAACCAGGTTCAACCCACCATTTTTTTCTTTAAAAAAATGTCCTTTACCGAGTCAGGAATATGGCCATTATTATTTAATAGTTCATTTCTGTGTGTGTTACATTTCAACGTTGTGTTTCTGTTGTGTCGTTTGTTTCCTCTCATATGTGAGTGAAAATTCATATTACTATAAGACGTGTCATGGTACTTTTCTATCCTAAATTCATGTATTTAAATTTGATGTTATATTTGTTATTCTCATCGGATTTTGTCTATTGCTTAATTCGTTTCTATGTGTGTTACATTTTAATGGTGTGTCGTTGTTCTCCTCTTATATTTAATGCGTTTCAGTTTTAGTTTGTAACCCAGATTTGTTTTTTTTTTCGATCGATTTATGAGTTTCGAACAGCGGTATACCACTGTTGCCTTTATTTATGACAGTTGTTAAAAGTAACATCATATAACCAAATTGGATGAGCAACCCAATAAGACATAAATTGTAAGTGTGATCAGAACTAAGACCCAGCAGTCAAAACTATGTAAACGTACATTCGTCGGATCAGGACATTAAATCTGAGGCCCCATGTTCAAGGACCTGTCTCGACCTGTACATGTTAACGACACCTTCTGCAGATTTCATCATTAAAAGTAGGCTCTTTAGTGCTGCTGCAGAGGCAACATTTGTTAGCAATCTCTTAATCTATTATTTGGCAATGATACTCAAAATTGCAGATGCTGAAGTTATATGTCTATATTTTCTAAAGGTGAAGGGGAAGGTTGAGATCACATTAAACATGTTCAACCCCGCCTCATTTACTGATTATAAGATTGGGTTTTTTTTACTGCAAAGTACGTTAAGCTTCTCTTGGTGGAGTACCATTTTCCACGTAGTTTCAATGTCAATTGTTACGATCTCTTTGTAAGGTATATGAATCAAAATTTGATTTAATTGCCAAATAAACTATGGTGTCATCTGCAAATAACGCACTTGAGATGTTACACCAGTAGGTAGTACAGAAAAGACTTAGTTCAAAAACTGACCTTTGTGGAACCTACATACTAAAATTTTCAGATTTTATTACACTTCTGAAACTTTTTTTGGAGAACAGCAACTTATCTTCCAATGTCAGACACTACCTACAGATAGACGGCACAAGTTTCGGCACAAAAATGTCCCCTTAATTTACCAAAACATTTCTATCGGTCAACTTTAAAAACGTATCATGACTAGTGCTCCATACCTACCATCATCATGGTTTCGATTTATTGACGATATTGATTTCAAATGGATAGATTCACAAGACCATCTGAATGGAAAAAACTAACTTCATTGATACTACGAGTAACTTTCAGAACGGAACCGTTATAACGGATCTCCATACAAAGTAAACAGATACACTTCAATTTCTCTCTCCTAAAATTCACCATCTTAAACACTGTTCCTGTGGTATCCCTTTCAGCCAGGCATTGCGAATCTAGAAAATATGCTCAACTGAAAATAAGCAAAAACTAGTCTTGGATAACTACAAAAACATCGGTGTTGTATTTTTCAAATAATCAGATCCAATGACATTGGTCAATCATAGCGCTATTTCGCAAACACATTAAAAGTGAAGCAGAATAAGTCATACAGATCAAATTTTGTTTATACCAATTTAAAATATAAATGACCATGTCTTTAAAGAAAAGTTTTTGATCGCTTTTCCAGATTTTTGCAATAACGAATAAGCTCGAACAAATCTTTCACGATCCTTTTCATGATCAATAAATTTTAAATAGGGTACGAGAGCTTCCACAAGAAATATCAAATTTTACAGATATTGCCATTTTTGCTCAATTTCGAATCAAAAAATTAAAAAAATCACGGTTGGTTTCATTTTCATTTTGTTATGAAATTTCGATGAGCAATCTGCCTTTTGTAGATTTGTAAATGGGTAAACATTAAATCTTGATTCTTCGAATACGGATCATAATGTTTAACCATTTGACTGACAGTTTTTTTTTCAATAATAAGACGTTTAATGCGTCTTTTCGATATGATTTATTTCGCGATCTCATACCAGATCTTTCACGATTCAATCGTAAGACTTGACCACCCTTACTTATTCTTTCACGATCACTTTTCTCGTTATACCGAATACCAGCAGTGTTATACAAACGTGATTTAACATTCAAATGTTTACATTGATGATAATACCGTCTGCGATTTTAAATACGATATATGTAAAGTTATCGATCTTTTGAATACACTCCTATTAAAAAGATCATCTTTTAACAATGAGATTTTTAAACATTATTCTAATTTACATCCCAGCTCCTTTGTTCTAACAGGGGTGATCTGAGCCGGATCACCCCTACCAGATCATGCCAGTTTGAGTTTCTTTGTTATGCATGCTTTCCTTTGTTCTGTAACATTTTGGCGGGAATGTCAAATCCACTATAAAACTTACAATTAATTATACGGAAAAGACTTTCTATCAAAATTCACGTAGAAAAAATCCAGTGCATATGCTGGGATTCGAAGTCAAGACCTTTAGCATATCAAGCCACGAAACATACCACTACACCAGGACGACTGGATACGAACTAACAGTAATTTAACATACTTAAAGGAAGCAAGATCTTTTTATAAGTGGGGCGAGTTGGCAGACCTTTATTCAGTGGGGTGTAAACCTTTTTCGTTAATAAGTGAGTTGTCAGACTGACTGTTCAATTTGATTTTACACTTTTTCAAAAGTGGGGCGAGTCGGTAAACAAGAGTGGGGCGATTTTTTTTATAAAGTGGCGATATAGTGTGGGCCGAATGGCAAGTAGGGCGACTTGACATTCTTTGATATCTACTCATCGTGTTCGGGGTCATAAAGGGTATACATCAAATAGTAATATATAAAGTATATTATAATGGTTGTGTGATGATCTAAACTAGATTTTATGAATTGTAAATGGTTTTTCGTCTAATCTAAAACAGCTGGGATGTAAAATAGTTATCCCACTCGGACTTGGTGTGTCAGTGTTAGATCACCCTCTGGCCTCCGGCCATCGAGGTGATCTTACACTGACACACCGCGTCCGAGTGGGATAACTATTAATGACCCCTTTATAAATTTAGTTTTTTTTATCAGTTATTAAATGCATTGAATGATTACTTTATTTAAACAGTTAAAGAAGCATATCCAGGTGTAATACCACCATTTATTTCCCCTTATTACTCTTTGTTGAATTGGCAATTTTCAAAAAATATGTGTAGAACTTATCTTTGTTTCAAATAAAGAAATACTTGGCATGAGTCCTCTCCAGTACTAAAGACACAATTTCACCTAACGTTTCATTGCAAATAAGAAAATAACCATGACTGAAAATTAACCAATCATATTTTCACCCTTTTCACCCTGTGTGCAAGCTTTAGTAGCCATGTTACCCAAAGTTTCCAAAATATTCTAAGACACCAAATAAAAAATAATGGTGCTCTGAAACACCTAAGATATATGCCTATGACACAGATTTGTTTACTGCAATGAAATGTTGGATTAATTATCTACAACTATCACTTTCAAGGGAATATGTTTCTCCGACCCTTTTTCCTATGAAACCGTATGAGACGTACTATGGATTGGTAGTAATGCCAAGGAATGTCAGAGACTTGAAAATCATCAAGAGGCGTTAAGGTTAAAGATTAAAAAAATAATGGGCTTCATGTGCACTGTTTTCATTTGAACAGCACGTAAACATTTTCGACTCAACGTGTCAGTGTATCAAAAGCACGGTTCATATTCATAACACATTAATATTTTCGTTAGAATGCCACTAATAAGGTTTAATCACAGTATCCTCAAATATCAATTAGCTTTAATTTTCCATCTGAAATATTTGATTTTTTTTTGATTTTTTTTACAGAATCGTCCAGAAGTTTAAATGTAAAAGATGACGGAATAACGAATCAGGTAATTATTTTTTACTTTAATTGAATGAAGACGACTCTCACTGACAATACTGATGATAATATGAATACATTTAGTCTCTTTTATAGTGAATGCTGTTGGTCAAGATTTGTGATATCAAAGGCAGACTAGACATTCAAATTATGCAGCTTAGACAGACATCATTTACATGACATTTATTATCTGTAATTCATCATTTCGATACAATCGATCAATCGTTTCTTTGTATGTTTGCATCAGCAAAACTATAGCATACAATAGGCAATTCTCACAACGGAACAGCTCTCTATGGACAATACGAAGACTAATGAATTCCGAAATTATCGTTAACACATTTTCATTGTGAAGAAAAAAATAATGATGTGAATGTTTAAAATCCTTCTTGCAGTTCAGTGAATGCGATGACCATTTAACGCCCTGCTCCTTTGAGTAGAAGCAGCTATATACGAATGGTCAATATAAATTAGATTTATTTCATGATAATTCATTAGGTGACTATGAACCAGCTATAGATAAATTGTTTGGTCAACATCGCATCCAGAAATACATTTATTCACTACCCTTCTTAAGACTTATTTATATCGAACACCAATACATAAAGGGACTTGAAGCTAAGACAAATTTTACATGTAAAAGGTTGTTTTGGGGACATTTTTCTGTTCAAATATTGGATTGCTTTTTGGTATTGATAAAAGTTATAATCATAATAAAATAAGTTGTTAATTTCTGTGTCATTTTGGTCTCTTGTGGAGAGTTGTCTCATTGGCAATCATACCACATCTTCTTCTTTATATGTCCAGAAATTCATTCTTTTGATGTTACTCTTAGGTCCAAAGTTGAGAAGTTTTCCATCCATGTCTTTGGAAAATATTAAAAAAATTATGTTTAGAATGTGCACTATATTTACATCTGCTTTTTTCGTATAATCTATCATTATTGACCGGCACTAAGCCGGTCCATTATATGATATGAGTTTGAGGTTGTTACATGAGTTTATGCGGATCTATATTATTTTTTTCTGCGGTATATGAAAATTAAAGATTTAAGGTAATTGAAAAAACATTTTTTTTTATAAATTTTAAAGAATTAAAGAAGATTCCAAATATTTATAACAATGAATATTAATTGTTTAATTATGCACAGAATGCGCGACCCATATTTTGGGATTTCCGAAACCATGTTATATTTAGAAATGTAAACTTTTACAACAACTCGTCGTCGGACCATGGGAAATAATTTATAGTTTGCGGGTTTTTTTTCTCAAAATAATTATTTAATATTCTTTTTTTTATTATTATATTATATATACAGTTTTCATTATTTAGAAAAATAATCATAATAATTTTTTTTTTACTTTCAACGTAAACGATCTCAGAAGTTTTTATAGGTAAGACTGAAAGCGATTTTCAAACCTCTTATATATGCACTTTGTGTTTGTTAATACTTTGCAGATTTACTACAACCAAGCAGATTGAAATGTGTACATTTTGTAAAGGATTTGTCAGTTGTTACGAAGTGAATAATTTGCTATATTGTCTGAATCATGAGGCATTCATAATGATGATCAATATTTCTCATAACTGGTAGTAAATAAAAGTTGATCCTTCGCATCAGTTTTATCAGAATTCATTATTGAATATAATAAAAAGCTACATTACCATTTTTATGAAAGTTTGTTGATACTTTTTAATTTCACCAAAACCGAATAGAAAATGAAAACATTATGTTATGATTTCTCAATTTTTACTGAGGGTTATAATTTGACATTTATTTGCTTAAAGATTTTTATATTTTTTGTCAAACTAAGTTAGGGAAGGGATGTAGTGTTTCATTTGTCCGTCACAAAGTTACAGTTCATCTATTTTTGGAAGTATAAGTAATAGTTCTTCGGGTGAAAGGCTGCATTTAAGTCCATATCTGAGATGAGGAATACAAATTTTTTGCAAGTAGATGCAACATTGATCGTCACGAGTTTCAAAATCAAGTCTTGAAAATGAATTAGATGATTTTTCATTTCATCAACTGCACTTAAAAGATATTCGATTTCATCAACTGCATGCACAATTAACGTATATTTTATAGCATTATCTTAACTAATTGGATTGGAACAGTTCTGGCAATTGAAGATTACAGTCATCTCATTATACAGATTGTTTATACTATACTTTGCATTTTTATACCTAAAAAAACTCCATATTTCCGGCCCAAAAATTTGGTGTGTGCACCAATTAACTCTCTTGTTTGTGATCTTGAAGGGCAATATGCCGTTTCAAAGGGGGACAATGTCACATTTTGAATTAAATTTTTAGTTTGTAGTTTCCTGGGTATAAATAGCATTGAAAAAATCTATTTTATTCAGAATTTAAGTTATTTGTTTTGAAATGTAGGTTCATTTATGATTGATGATGATGACATTTGAAGGCTGTTTAAGGTCCTGCCGTAAATTAAATGCATATTCTGGACAAACACATCATTCTTGTTCTAAAACATACCTTCCTGTGTATATGAACTAAAATGTTCAACTACATATCCGTCCTGCAGAATCCCACCTGAAGTTTCAAGTTCAGTTTCATATGAAATCTTTATCCAATTGTATATTTAATTAATTGTATGAATGCTACTTCTTGTAAATTCATTGGGGTGTAAAAGCGTTGACCGAAGAAAATTTTGTATGAAGTACTTACGCGCTTCATTTTAAAAATGTACGCACGGTCAATGCTATTATAATGAAACATGCATCTAATGTAATTTTTTGTTGATAATAGCATTATTATTGATACGTCTCTAATAAATCGGTTAGCCAAAGTCAAATTTACCTAAAAGATATTTATATAAAACAACACAAAAACACAAACGCCAACGAAGTGACGTATATTGGCCCGAGACCACAATTAATTCCTCTATCAGTTCTTTATAACGTGTCTTTGTATATTTTTTGTGTGTGTACTGACAGTACTCGTCCAAAAGTATATCCAATTTTCAGAAAATGGTATGTTTACATCAAATAATTTGGCCAATACACATCCATACCCCGAAAGGTATGTCAAGAGATGTTCCGAAAAGTGTAAATATTACCTTTTTGCATCTGGCCTAATCACTTATTCCATATCAAAATCAGTTGAAATAAAACATTCAAAATTTTATTCAGCTCTATTCTTTCATATCTATCGAATGAAAATTAAGAAATGTATGAGAAAGGAAAAAAAAAACCAAAAAAAAAATACACTATAATTAAAAAGAACTATATTCGAAAGCGACAACGAAAAGCGGGATCATTAAATGTGGTCTTGGGCCTATTCTTCCATTCATTAAGGAGAAAATCATGAACCAAGTATTAGTCTGTTTTATGTTCATTCGGATTTCCATTCAAAGACGATGAATTGAATCTTCTTACACTCTCCACATGTATATACCATGATAACATAAATGACTAAATGACCATAGAAACAATGTTTTATCTGAAACCTCTTACCAAATTATCATAATCTGTTTTGCAAGCAATCAAACTCATAATTAGAGTTATCCTGCAACTACCTACTCTTGTAGGTTATGCCAAGAACATAAATGTGGATCATGTTAAGTGATACATTTAGGGCATTTATAGCCAAAAAGGTATACATTTCAGTAAAATAATATTTGTCGCAACACAAGTTCTAGTGTTTCCAACTGAATCAACCATTACCCAAGATTAAGCCTTTTACCAAAGATCTAGAATTAAGTGTATTTTATACAGTATAAATAATATTGCATTTCTAGAATAAAGTCTAATATCAGAATCCATCATTTTGACTGTTTGTAATAATTCTTTTTTTTTAGCATTTTTTAACAAAGTATAGTTCTCTGTGAATAGTCTCTATTCTTGATAATTAATGATCATGTCTTAAACACTATTGCCGTTTACTCAGAATAATTTAGTTTAGATGTCGGATGAATCGAAAGTCAAGTTCATAGTTATTTTGATGGGAATCATTGCCTAAAAATCTTGGAATACACATGTATACATAACAACATTTTATAAGTAGAATTGCTGTGAACTATTACTGTAAACCTTAAAATGAAAATGCATGCCATTTTTCCATATTTGTCTATGAACACAAACATTATGTTAAAGTCTTTCATATTTTTTCTAATAACATTTGTAAATTGCACGTGAGATTTATTCCATCATCTCATGATACATTTGTCTAAAATCGTCTATTGTTTTACCATCAGTTTGTGCTCATCACCATTCCCTGGTAAACATATACCCAAAAGAAATCGGCTTTAGCATGTTTTTAAATGATACAGAGACTGTTGGTATAATTATATAGAAATGCCTTCTTATACATTTCTGATTTTAGGAGAATTTAGTATACTAAATTATACATGGGCAGTATTTTTTACTCTTCAATGAATTCAGATTTTTTTTTTATTGTTTTTTAGCATTATTTTTGTTCTAAAGAATTGAATGAGACTAGTGACAATGATATACTTAGAGGCCAAGTAATCCAAGAGGAGAATAACACAGGTATGCGACAAGGTCTGGAATGGATATCCAGGTGTAATACCACCATTTATTTCCCATATTACTCTTTGTTAAATTGGCAATTTTCTAAAAAATGTGCAAAATTTATCTTTGTTTCAAATAAAAAAAATACTTGGCATGAGTCCTGTCCAGTACTATAGACAAAATTTCACCTAACGTTTACATTGCAAATAAGAAAAAGGCCAGGAACGAAAATTAACCACTCAAATGTTCACCCTTTTCTTCCTGTGTACAAGCTTTAGTAGCCATGTAACCCCAAGTTTCCAAAATATTCTAAGACACCAAATAAAAAATAAAGGTGCTTTGAAACACCCAAGATATATGCCTATGACACAGATTTTTTTACTGCAATGAAATGTTGGATTAATTTTCTACAAGTAAGTAGTTATTTATTATAGCGACATGTGTATCACAGCATACATTTATACAATCATATACATAGCAATTTGATATTTACACCCGGCCCATTGCACCTATATGTCACTTTAGCAATATTATATCATCTATCCGAAAACGTAAAAGTTTACAAAATGAAAATACAGAATTAGACGTAATGTTTTTTTTTCTGTGAATGAAAGCTGAATTTACAATTTTGCCATTTGAATTTGATAGTATTTCAATATATGGATAAGTTTTTCGCTATTGTCACTAAAATTGTATAATACGGCCATAGGTAGAAACCTTTGTCTAAGTTTGTCATAGCATATTCAGTTTAACATAAAATGTTTTTCATCTTCGACCTCTTGCTTTTCACACAGTACACATTTCGGTCTGGTAGCGCTTCGTTACGGAACCTTCCAGTCTCAATGCGTACAGGAATAATCCCACATCTTAATTGGGAAAGAGCCGATCGTTCTTGTTAAGACAGATTTGAGGTGATATACTGTTCTAGTTCGTAATTTTCTTTGAAGGTCACAAGTGTTCGTAGTTTCGGTGATAAAGCAGATTTGTATTTCCATTCACTTTTAGTATAACATAAAAGTTTTTCTTTATCTTCTTGTATGTCCACTGTTTGATTTATTTCATAAAGGTTAGTTAAACCAAGTTTATTCAAGATGTCCATAACTTGTGTGCACCATAATCCATTATGCTTATACTCCCACTCGAAAACTTTTTTCGTGAGTCTGTCGTCGTCCATAAAAATGAGACGGTTCCATAGGCGTACCATATTTAACCAATGTCTCTGCGTTGGTGGTAACCAGCCAAGTTCACTGTTTAATGCTATAGTGGGTGCAAACCGATGTAAACCACAGAAATAACGTACTGTTCTGTGTTGTATCATATCAATGTCATGATAAGTATTGTAGTCCCAAACACCAGAGCAATAATCTAAAACAGGGCTGATACAGAAGTTAAACACAGTTTCAAAGGTTTTAAATCCAATTTCTTTGAATGAATGAGCTTTTGAAATAGCAGCACCAAGTGCTCTACCACCGGCTTTGGCAAATGCATCTGCTGCAGCATACTTAAGTTTCTCGCTAAAAATAACGCCCCGGTACTTGTATTGCTCAACGATTTGTAGTTGTTCATTTCCAATTTTGAATGTTGAACTGGTCCGTGGAATTCGTCCTTTCTGGAAGTGCATAGCACTTGATTTTGCACTATTTACGTTTAATCTCCATTTCTCACACCATTTATTAAGTATGTCAAGAACAACTTGCATATCGCGTTCGTTTTTAGTCACTAAAGCAATATCATCGGCGAACAACAGTATACTGATTTTTTTAATTTTCTACCGGGATACCCATGTCCAAATTTTTAATCTCAACAGCTAAGTCATTAATAAAGATAAAAAAGCGTCGGCGAAAGCTTGTCACCCTGTCGGACACCATTTACACAAGGGAACCAGTTCGTTTGGTATCTGTTTATACGCACACAAGACTCAGTGTTAACATACAAACTGGATATAGCATTGTACATGTAACCATCTATTCCATTCAATCTTAGTTTGTACTGCAGTAAGTTGCGATCAACGAAGTCAAATGCTTTCTGCAAATCAACGAAAGTTACAAAGGTTGACTTCCGACTTTAAATAATACTGTTTAATGTAAAGACATGGTCCAAACATGATCTATCTTTTCGAAATCCGTTCTGTTCGTCAACAATTGAATCATTTTCTTCTAAAAAGTTTTGCAATCTGTTGTTTAAAACCGAACTATAACACTAAGCTAGTACAGAAAGCAGACTTATACCACGGTAGATTAACGGCGGAATTGTTTGATCTAATTAGTTATCAAAGGTACCAGGATTATAATTTAGTACGCCAGACGCGCGTTTCGTCTACATAAAACTCATCAGTGACGCTCATATCAAAATATATATAAAGCCAAACAAGTACAAAGTTGAAGAGCATTGAGGATCCAAAATTCCAAAAAGATGTGCCAAATACGGCTAGGGTAATCTATGCCTGGGATAAGAACATCCTTAGTTTAATTGTGTATCTTGTATCTTTTGGAATTGGATGAATAATAACCTTTCCCCATACTGAAGGTACTTCAGTTTCGAAACATAATTAAAATAGCTTATGCACAGATATAACACTATTATTCTTCAAAACTTCATAATTCAAAAGGTTAAGGCCTGGCGAGTTTCCGTCTTTAGAATTAAAAACAACCTTCTTCACTTCTTCGATCGAAATCGGTCCATTTAATTTTCCGTTTGGCTCAAAAAAGAGGGTCTAGCATATTGTCCTCTAGTAACTGTTTATGTTGTGTAGCATGTACGTAAAATGTATCATCAGATGTCGTATTAACTTTTTTATACAAATTCGAGAAATCATATTCCCATTTCTGTAAAACTTCCGTTATATCACACGTTAAACTACCACCGCCTATATCACACTCCATAGGTATATCTTTTTTCCTTTCGGGCCCAATTTGTTCATCTCATCCCAGAACTTTCGTGGATTATCTGTGGAGACTTTCTCAATGTCAAGCGCTAAACTCGATTTGTACTTTCTCTCTAAGAAACGTAAACGATTATCAAATGTTTTTTGAGAAGTCGAGAATTCTGTCCTAGCTTTTCGTCGAGCACCATGTCCGTTTGTTTTAAGAAACGCCTTTTCTTTGTCTCGCATATTCTTCAATAATTGAGAAAGTTCGTCATTCTAGAAGGGTTTATCATTACGAAATTTTCTCCGTGTTCGTTTTGAGCAATCAGTGAACGGTACTGAATCTTCCATTTCACGAAAATCTGTGTCACAAAAGCTGAATATATACTATCTATTTCACTTTGTTCTTCTCTACAAATCTCGAGTGTTCTAATAAGTTCATTTATTGTTTGTTTAATAATGTCGGAACACATAAAATCCGCAGGAGTACTACGCAGTTTGATATGTTTTCGGTTCTGATCTGTCTTCACATCGTTATTCATATCCGTTTTATTTCCGTTACCCGATTCTGAATTTAAATTGTATCTATAATGATAGTCAAAAATTAAAAATGCGTGATCAGGAATTTTACATCGAGTGTCTATGAAATTTTGAATTCCCTCGGCACCAACAACGTCACCACACGGTACAATCTTAAAGTCTTTACAACTGCCAATGATATTATGTGGAACGCATATATAATCGACAACAGCTTTGCCTCTTGACGAAATTGACGTGTACTGCTTTGATTTTTCAACAAAACGACCATTGTAAACGCAGAATTTACTGTCAGTTAGAAACTCTACAAATACTTGTCCGTGTTTGTTTTACGTTTGTAACTCGGATTTGTTTTTATACGACCGCAAAAATTGAAAAAATTTTCGTCGTATATTGCTATCATGTTGGCGTCGTCGTGTGCGTCGTCGTCGTCGTCTGCGTCGTCGTCGTCGTCCGAATACTTTAAGTTTTCGCACTCTAACTTTAGTAAAAGAGAATAGAAATCTATAAAATTTTAACACAAGGTTTATGACCACAAAAGGAAGGTTGGGATTGATTTTGGAGTTTTGATCCCAACATTTTAGGAATTAGGGGTCAAAAAGGGCCCAAATAAGCATTTTCTTTGTTTTCGCACAATAACTTTAGTTAAAGTAAATAGAAATCTATGAAATTTTGACACAAGGTTTATGGCCACAAAAGGAAGGTTGGGATTGATTTTTTGGTTCTAACAGTTTAGGAATTAGGGACCAAAAAAGGGCCCAAATAAGCATTATTCTTGGTTTTTGCACAATAACATTAGTTTAAGTAAATAGAAATCAATGAAATTTAAGCACAAGGTCTATGACCACAAAAGGAAGGTTGGTATTGATTTTGGGAGTTGTGGTCCCAACAGTTTAGGAATTAGGGGCCAAAAAGGGGCCCAAATAAGTATTTTTCTTGGTTTTCGCACCATAACTTTAGTATAAGTAAATAGAAATCTATGAAATTTAAACACACGGTTTATGACCAGAAAAGGAAGGTTGTTATTGATTTTGGGAGTTTTGGTCCCAACAGTTTAGGAATAAGGGGCCCAAAGGGTCCAAAATTAAACTTTGTTTGATTTCATCAAAAATTGAATAATTGGGGTTCTTTGATATGCCGAATCTAACTGTGTATGTAGATTCTTAATTTTTGGTCCCGTTTTCAAATTGGTCTACATTAAGGTCCAAAGGGTCCAAAATTAAACTTAGTTTGATTTTGACAAAAAATGAATCCTTGGGGTTCTTTGATATGCTGAATCTAAAATGTACTCAGATTTTTTAATATTGGCCCAGTTTTCAAGTTGGACCAAATCGGGGTCCAAAATAAAACTTTGTTTGATTTCATCCAAAAATTGAATAAATAGGGTTCTTTGATATGCCAAATCTAACTGTGTATGTAGATTCTTAATTTTTGGTCCTGTTTTCAAATTGGTCTACATTAAAGTCCAAAGGGTCCAAAATTTAACTTAGTTTGATTTTAACAAAAACTGAATTATTGGGGTTCTTTGATATGCTGAATCCAAACATGTACTTAGATTTTTTATTATGGCCCCAGTTTTTAAGTTGGTCCAAATCAGGATCCAAAATTATTATATTAAGTATTGTGCAATAGCAAGAAATTTTCAATTGCACAGTACTCAGCAATAACAAGAAATCTTCAATTACACAGTTATGTGCAATAGCAAGGAATTTTCAATTGCACAGTATTGCGCAATAGCAAGAAATATTCAATTGCACAGTATTGTGCAATAGCAAGTATTTTCAATTGCACAGTATTGCGCAATAGCAAGAAATATCTAATTGCACAATATTGTGCAATAGCAAGAAATTTCAATTGGAGTTATCTTTCTTTGTCCAGAATAGTAGTTGAATCAACTTAAATCATTGTTTTATACAATATACAACGTATATTCACTTTTACTACCAACTGATAAATTAAAACAATCTTTACCATTCAGTGATAACAAGCACATTTTTTACATCTTAATATTTTATGATGTATTTAAATGAGTAATTATTGTTGCAAACTCCATTAGAAATTTGAATTGAGATCGGTTTTGGAATAAAGGAAAGGGGGTGGTTAAAAAAAAAATTGAGGGGGGGGGGGGGGTTCAATTTTTCTCATTTGAAATTTCATAAATAAAAAGAAAATTTCTTCAAACATTTTTTTGAGAGGATTAATATTCAACAGTTCATTAGACAACATTCATTCTGTGTCAGAAACCTGTGCTGTGTCAACTATGTAATCACAATCCAAATTTAGAGCTGAATCCAGCTTGAATGTTGTGTCCATACTTGCCCCAACTGTTCAGGGTTCAACCTCTGCGGTCGTATAAAGCTGCGCCCTGCGGAGCATCTGGTTTCTCTTTCGATTCATGAATTTCGAACGGTATACTACTGTTGCCTTTATTTATTGCAAACAGAGTCTCTAGTGGTCCTTTCACAAATATTATCAAATTCAATATTGAAGTCATTCAAATGGCCAATTCGAGAGTTAAAGTCGCCTAAAAGAAAGATGGCATCCACATCGCAATGCAAGTAAATTTGAACCAGAATATGAGAGAAAACAAATTCAGCGTCTCTATCCCATTGTGAATTTTTAGGTGGCAGATAACATGAAAATACAACAAAACACAAGTCTGTTTGTCTATGACGAAGTTCTAAGCCAAATATACCATCGATAGATTTGTCATTCACACGTACGTGAGAAAAGTTTAAAACTGTACATTTAACAAAAAAACCAACTCCAGAACCTTTTGGCGCCTTCCTATGTACAGAATGTCTGTTAAAACCAAATTATTCATATCCTTCATTTCGTAATTCCAACTTATCATTATCCTTTAAGTGTGTTTCGTTAACGCTAACAACATTAGCACCGATACTTTTGAGCGATACGATTCGTAACACTTCATTGTTACTTGTCCAACCGCCTACATTGATATGTCCAAATTTTAAAACATCTTCAACAGACTGGGTAGTATCCTAATTATGACCATTTCGTTCTTGATTATTCTCCTGGCTTGAATCTTCATTTTTTCCTAACTGTCACTTTCAAGGGAATATGTTTCTCCGACCCTTTTTCTTATGCAACCGTATGAGACGTACTATGGATCATTGGTAGTATTACACCTCCAAGCAATGTCAGAGACTTGAAAATCATCAAGAGGAGTTAAGGTTAAAGATAAAATATCAAATATGATCATTTCGTTCTTGATTATTCTCCTGACTTGAATCTTCATTTTTTCCTAACTGTCACTTTCAAGGGAATATGTTTCTCCAACCCTTTTTCTTATGCAACCGTATGAGACGTACTATGGATCATTGGTAGTATTACACCTCCAAGCAATGTCAGAGACTTGAAAATCATCAAGAGGAGTTAAGGTTAAAGATAAATAAAAAAATAATAGGCGTCATGTGCACTGTTTTCATTTGAACAGCACGTAAACATTTTCGACTCAACGTGTCAGTGTAGTAAAAGCAAGGTTCATATTCATAACACATTAATGTTTTCGTTAGCTTGCCACTAATAAGGTTTAATCGCAGTATCCTTAAATATCAATTAGCTTTAATTTTCCATCTGAAATATTTGATTATTTTTATGCCCCACCTACGATAGTAGAGGGGCATTATGTTTTCTGGTCTGTGCGTCCGTTCGTCCGTCTGTTCGTTCGTCCGCCCGTTCGTCCGTCTGTCCCGCTTCAGGTTAAAGTTTTTGGTCAAGGTAGTTTTTGATGAAGTTGAAGTCCAATCAACTTCAAACTTAGTACACATGTTCTCTATGATATGATCTTTCTAATTTCAATGCCAAATTAGAGTTTTTATCCCAATGTCACGGTCCACTGAACATAGAAAATGATAGTGCGAGTGGGCATTCGTGTACTGAGGACACATTCTTGTTTTATTATTTTTTACAGAATCGTCCAGAAGTTTAAATGTAAAAGATGACGGAATAACGAATCAGGTAATTATTTTTTACTTTAATTGAATGAAGACGACTCTCACTGACAATACTGATGATAATATGAATACATTTAGTCTCTTTTATAGTGAATGCTGTTGGTCAAGATTTGTGATATCAAAGGCAGACTAGACATTCAAATTATGCAGCTTAGACAGACATCATTTACATGACATTTATTATCTGTAATTCATCATTTCGATACAATCGATCAATCGTTTCTTGGTATGTTTGCATCAGCAAAACTATAGCATACAATAGGCAATTCTCACAATGGAACAGCTCTCTATGGACAATACGAAGACTAATGAATGCAGAAATTATCGTTAATACATTTTCGTTGTGATGAAAAAAATAATTGTGTGAATGTTGAAAGTCAGTGAATGCGATGACCATTTTACGTTCTGCTCATTTGAGTAGAAACAGCTATATACGTATTGTCAGTATAAATTAAATTCACTTCATGATAATTCATTAGGTGACTATGAACCAACTATAGAAACATTATTTTATCAACATCGCACCAAGAAATACATTTATTCACTTCCCTTCTTAAAACTTATTATACCGAAGACCAATACATAAAAGGACATGAAGCTAAGACAAATTTTACATGTAAAAGGTTGTTTTGGGGACATATTTCTGTTCAAATATTGGATTGCCTTTTGGTATTGATAAAAATTATAATCATTATAAAATAAGTTGTTAATTTCTGTGTCATTTTGGTCTCTTGTGGAGAATTGTCTCATTAGCATTCATACCACATCTTCTTTTTTATATGTCCAGAAATTCATTCTTTTGATGTTACTCTTGGGTCCAAAATTCAGAAATTTTCCATCCATGTCTTTGGAAATTATTCAAAAATTTATGTTTAGAATGTGCACTATATTTACATCTGCTCTCTTTCGTATAATCTATTATTTGTGATTTTGGAGGGAAATAGGCCGTTCCATAGGGTGGTAATGTCACATTTTGAGTTAAATTTTTATTTTGAAGTTTCCTGGGGATAAATTTTGTTCAGAATTTAAGTTATTTGTTTTGAAATGGAGGTTCATTTATGATTGATGATGATGATATTTGATGGCTATTTAAGGTCATGCGGGAAATTAAAATAATGCATATTCTGGACATACATCATTCTTGTTCTAAAACATACCTTCCTGTGTGTATGAACTAAAATGTTCAACTACATATCCGTCCTGCAGAATCCCACCTGTAGTTTCAAGTTCAGTTTTCATATGAAATCCTAATCAAATTGTATATTTAAGAATTGAATGATTCTTTTTGCAAATTCATTGGGGTGTTAAAGCGATTATTTTGTATGAAGTACTTACGCGCTTCATTTTAAAAATGTACGCACGGTCAACGCTATTATAATGAAACATGCATCCAATGTAATTATTTGTTGATAATAACATTATTATTGATACGTCTCTAATTAATCGGTTAGCCAAAGTCAAATGTACCTTAAAAGATATTTATAAAAAAACAACACAAAAAAAAACCAAACGCCAACGAAATGACGTATATTGCCCCGAGACCACAATTAATTCCTCTATCCGTTCTTTATAACGTTTTGTCGCATCAAAATCCCTATATTTTTGTCTATTTTTGTGTGTGTGTGTAATGTACAGTACAAATCCAAAAAGTATATTCAATTTTCAGAAAATTGCATGTTTGCATCAAACAAATTTGCCCAATACACATCCATACCACTACAGTCATGTCAAGAGATGTTCCGAAAAGTGTAAATATTACCTTTTTGCATCTTGCCTAATCACTCTTTACATACCAAAATCAGTTTGAATAAAACATTCAAAAGTTTATTCAGCTCTTTTCTTTCATTTCCACCCAATAAAAAGTAAGAAATGTATAAGAAAGGGAAAGAAAAAAAAATAAAAAAAATATGCTACATTGGCTAGGGGTATATGGGGAGGGTTGAGATCTCAGAAAGATGTTTAACCCCGCCGCATTTTTGCGCCTGTCCCAAGTCAGGAGCCACTGGTCTTTGTTAGTCTTGTATTATCCTTAATTTTAGGTTGTTGTCTCTTTGACACATTCCCAATTTCCATTCTCAATTAAAATAGACAAATACAATGAATTTTAATTTTAAAGTCTACAGTGAAAGCAGTTACAAAAGAACTAGAATTAAGTGTACTTTATACAGTATAAATAATATTGCATTTCTAGAATAAAGTCTAATATCAGAATCCATCATTTTGACTGTTTGTAATAATTCTTTTTTTTTTTTAGCATTTTTTAACACATTATAGTTCTCTGTGAATAGTCGCTATTCTTGATAATTAATGATCATATCTTTAACACTATTGCCGTTTACTCAGAATAATTTAGTTTAGATGTCGGATGAATCGACAGTCAAGTTCATAGTTATTTTGATGGGAAACATTGCCTAATAATCTTGGAATACACATGTGTACATAACAACATTTTATAAGTAGAATTGCTGTGACTGCTTTCACTGTAGACTTTAAAATTAAAATTCATTGTATTTGTCTATTTTAATTGAGAATGGAAATTGGGAATGTGTCAAAGAGACAACAACCTAAAATTAAGGATAATACAAGACTAACAAAGACCAGTGGCTTCTGACTTGGGACAGGCGCACAAATGCGGCGGGATTAAACATGTTTATGAGGTCTCAACCCTCCCCCTATACCTCTAGCCAATGTAGAAAAGTAAACGCATAACAATACGCACATTAAAATTCAGTTCAAGGGAAGTCCGAGTCTGATGTCAGAAGATGTAACCAAAGAAAATATTAAACAGAATGAACTTGTCTATAAACACAAACATTATGTTCAAGTCTTTCATATTTTTCTCTAATAATATTTGTCAAGATACATTTGTCTAAAATCGTCTTTTGTTTTACGATCGGTTGGTGCTTTTCATCATTCCTTGGTAAACATATAACCAAAAGAATTCGGCTTTAGTTCGTTTTTTAAACGATACAGAGAGACTGTTAATATAATTATATAAAAATGCCTTCTTTCACATTTCTGATTTTAATTTTTCAAGGGAGAATTTAGTATACTGAATTATACATAGGCAGTAATTTTTACTCTTTAATGAATTCAGATTTATTCAGTTGTCGTTTGTTTATGTAATTTATACGTGTTTCTCGTTTCTCGTTTTTTTTTATAGATTGAATCGTTGGTTTTCCCGTTTGAATGGTTTTAGACTAGTCATTTTTGTGCCCTTTATAGCTTGTTGTTTGGTTTGAGCGAAGGCTCCGTGTTGAAGGCCGTACATTTACCTATAACCGTTTACTTTTATAAATTGTTATTTGGACGGAGAGTTGTCTTATTGGCACTCATACCACATCATCCTATATCTATTGTATTTTTTATTGTTTTTTAGCATTCATTTTGTTCTAAAGAATTGAATGAGACCATTGACCATGATATATTTAGAGACCAAATAATCACAGAGAAGAATAACACCATTATGCGACAAGGTCAGGAATGGATACGGTATGCAACTGTCAATTATATTTATAGTCAATAATCAATATTTTTACTCAACGCAAAAATCAAATAAAATACATGTTTGTGGAACAATGACACAAGAAATGTCTTTAAGATTGATATCAAATGACTGTTTGTTCCATTCTATTCCAAGGGTTGCGTACACCTTCTCGTGAAGTTTCTTATTAATTAAAAACAACCCAGAGGGTCGGATTTTATGTTTAAGTTCTTGAAGAAAATGCCATCGAAAAAGTTCAAAGCAAGGTTTGTGCATCTTGTCCTGTATAAAATTACTTCATTAAAGGAGACGTATGATGTTTTACTCCAGTTTTTCAATCCGTTTGTTCGTCCTTCCATCTGTCCGTCCCATGACATTTTCGTCGCATATTCCTCAAAAACTTCTAATCAGCACCACCTTTAATGTTTTAGCCAGCTTCCTGTGGGCATACTTTATCGTATGAATTGCGCGTTTGAATTTTTATCACTTCATCCACTTCTTGTTTACCTAATACATATAATTTCATATACATGATGGCCATGCAGGAAGTTAACTCACTTTTTTTTTATAGGAAACTTTTAATGGCAGTTTACCGAAGAAGAGAGGCGACCAATACCAAAAGGACATTCAAACTCATAAATCGATAATAAACTTTAACAACGTTAACGCCATGGCAAAAAAGACAAACACCATTATTCGAAACACAACATAAACAAATATAAAGACTGAGCAACATGGACCCTACCAAAACCGTGATTGATCTCAGGTGCTCCGCCACAATAAACAGATCCTGCTCCACTTCAAGCACCCACTGTGTTGCTTATGTTTTTACAAACCCGGTGATAAGTCTTATTCGGTAATGCCGGCGTCACACATTGACGTATGGACCGGTATACGTTAGTTGCACACTTAAATTTGATATTTATACGCAATTTCAAAGGTGGGTTTTATATGGCGGGGTTTTGTTAATTAATTAACGCATCGAACACACCCCGTCCTATATATGTAACATCACATGACTTTTAAGTGATCGTACGTCAAATCGTAAGAAACGCTAAGTTATAGTTATTGACCAAGCAAGTCGGTATATGTTATTTAATCTGCACAGTTCGAGTGACCCTGCTCAACCCGAACGACGAAGGAGTTCGGGTTATTGGGTCATCTCGTGCTGTGCAGATTAAATTACATATACCGATTTGATTGGCCAATAACTGTTTTAACACATGACGCAATCAATTTACGTGAACGTTTTAGAAATGTGGACGTTATTCCGCAATCCACGGACCCTAGGAAAGTTTCTTGTAGGGTAGAGAAAGGGGGAAATACGACTTTGGTAAGTTTTAAATTTTTTTTTTTTTTAGACTTCTTCTAAAATTGCGATTTAATAGTATATTTTTTTTTATCGTTTCCGTTCAATTTATTCCCAATTTTTATTTAATTGGTGACGATTAAGACTTTGACAAATTGTGTACTTTCAAATCGGTGTATGGAAAAAAATCATAACTGAAAGGGTTATTGAGTTTAGATTAATTGCTTTTGAATTTCTTTCCCTCAATGATATGCTTAGAGAAAAAAGGAATCGAGGAAGATGTGATATTACCTAAATTTAAAATGTTAAATAAACAGAAAATACGTTCCTCTTTCAAAACCTTTTACTCCCTGCAAACCCCAAATTTCTTTTGATCTACTGTATTACTTTTTAAGACACGTCCATCTAAATGAAGTCTGATTAATCTCCAGCTAATCCCCCTGTTTTAAAACAAACTTAAATATGATCTTCATTTAATTCGATCCAAAAATAGTCACTTTATAGGAATAGATATTCAAAAAGTCGTTATAAATTCCATTGAGTCTAAAATTAATCCAAATCAGATTTCTTTTATTCGGATATTCATTTCTTTTTTTTTGGCAGAAATTACCAAAAATTGACTATCTTTATGACTTTAAAACACTGATTTAAGATTTATGTTGTAATAAATTATTTTATGTCCCAGCTTAGATAAAAAAAAAAAAAAGGAATGAGAAACCTTTCTTTTTTTTCCTATTTTGAACCTACGATATTTTTTCAAAGTTCAACTTTGTCGTAATTTCAAGGCAGAAGGCGAATTCGGTGTTGGGGGCGAACAGGTCGTTAACCCTTGGATTAGACAAAGTATCGTGTTTTAGCTTAAAATCGTCAATATTGTCTTTAGTCTCGCTACACTCGGTGACAAATTTTTCTAATTTGATGGAATAACGCCCCTTTCAAAATCCAGGAACCGCCCCTAAAGGTAAAAATAGATTTGAACTGTGCAGTATATCTGAGGTAGTTAATGCACACCTTTGCTGTGCATTATCCAGATTATAGCACAGTAAGAACAAAGAGATTTTACCCATGCCATGTGTTAAGCTTTTTAAATTCTTTAGAAATCCATTGTCAATTTAATGAAATTCAGTTTTCAGTTTAAGATAATAAGTCTATAGGAAGTTGTGAGTTCAGATTCAATCTCCTTCATCCACATGGTTTTGAATAATTTCCCCCTTACTCCATCTATATATGTGACTGAGATGTCTTTAATGTGTAAAATATTTTTTTTCGTTTATAGGACGTCTATGGGCGATTGTGATAGTATTGCCTGCGAAGAAGCAGATGAATTACAAAGACTGGTGGAAGAAACTGGAGTGCTAAATCTGCCTAATTATATTTCCAAGAAAGCCAAAGAATGGAAAGAAGTTCAAATCCATATTGCAGTTCTTGGAGAAACGTATGTTGGCAAATCAACCTTCATTAACCAGCTACGTGGAGTCGAAGAATGGGATAACACATTTGCTCCTGTTGGGTTAGGAGACCCTACATTGGAGCCTACAGCATACGAAAACCCATACAACAAGAACATGGTCTTTTGGGATTTGCCTGGTGTCGGAACTTTGAAATATTCTAAAGACGAAAGTTACTTTAGAACAATTAAAATTGAGAGGTACGACTTTTTTATTTTAATGTCTGATCAATGTTTTTCGGAAAATGATGCATGGCTGGCAAGAGAAATTCGAAAACGAGGCAAGCCGTTTTTCTTCGTTAGGTCGAAACTTGACGACGATTTAAAAAGTGCAGAGCATGATCGTCGATGCATTTATGAGGTTCTACCCAGAATACATAAAAGCTGTACAGACAACCTCAGAAAAGCTAATTTCCGGGAGCCAAACATATTTATCATTTCGAACTATGACCATGAAATTGGCCAGTTCGATGACTTAATGGTTGCAATTTTTCACTCATTGCCAGATTTTAAAAAAGAGGCTATGCTTTTATCGATTGGGCCACTCACGCACCAGATAATCCGAGAAAAAAAGAAAGCACTCCACGATAGAGTTTTTAAAATTGCAGTCATATCCGCTGGAGCGGCGGCTGTTCCACTTCCGGGCGTAGATGTTGCTGTTGATCTTGCAATTATAGCATATGAAATCAATTTCTACATGTCTGAATTTGGTCTCGATGAAGAATCCTTAATGCATCTATGTAAGAAAACGAAAACGAAGTATGATCAAATCACTGAATCTTTGAAACATTCAAAATCTCTCCTGACTGAAAAGAGTACACTTCGAACCCTTTTCATGAAGATTGTGAAAACACAAGCAGCAGAGCAAGTAGGCGGTAGATTTGCTAAGTATATACCTGTAATAGGGAGTATTGTATCAAGTTGTGTGGCTTACGGTTCTTGTGTTAAATTTCTGAGAAGTGAAATTGATCTCTTGGAGGAAGATGCACATACTCTTGTAAACATCGTCATAGATAAAAACAAGAAACTGTAAATACAAAAATGTACAAAAAATGAACGTTTTTTTTTCATCAATTTCCTGTCTTAAAGGTCATGCAATCATGTTTAACCAATGCAAGTGTAAATAACAGTTATCAAACGTTTGTGTTCCTGCTGAAGTAAGTAGAAGGTTAACTATTACTTGATATAGATTTTTGTTATGGTGATTTGTTATTTTTTTAAACGATGGATGGATGATGTTTAACTTTCAACGGCAAATCAAATGCATATCCAGGACGTTATTTTTACGAGATGTGATTAATATAAGCTGAGAAGGTACGGTACATCTTTACACAGTGGTACATTATTTAATTTGATTGTTTAAACAAAAAACCTGATATGTAATGGATTCTTTATTTCAGTTATTCTCCATCGTTGTATTAATTCATTAATTGTGTTCATAAACTTATTTTTGCAATTGGTTACAATTGCGAACAAATGTGAAGCAGGGTTCAGAACATTTTGTACATTGATTCAGTACTAGCCTAAGACTTTAATGTTGCAATTATTGTTCTTCATCTTTTTATACGACCGTAAAAATTTTAATTTTTCGTCGTATATTGCTATCACGTTGGCGTCGTCGTCTGCGTCGTCGTCGTCGTCGTCGTCCGAATACTTTTAGTTTTCGCACTCTAACTTTAGAAAAAGTGAATAGAAATCTATGAAATTTTAACACAAGGTTTATGACCACAAAAGAAAGGTTGGGATTAATTTTGGGAGTTTTGATCCCAACATTTTAGGAATTAGGGGCCAAAAAGGGCCCAAATAAGCATTTTCTTGGTTTTCGCACAATAACTTAAGTTTAAGTAAATAGAAATCTATGAAATTTAAACACAAGGTTTATGACCACAAAAGGAAGGTTGGTATTGATTTGGAAAGTTGAGATCCAAACAGTTTAGGAATTTGGGGCCAAAAAGGGGCCCAAATAAGCATTTTTCTTGGTTTTCACATTAAAACTTTAGTATAAGTGAATAGAAATCTATGAAATTTAAACACAAGGTTTATGACCATAAAAGGAAGGTTGGTATTGATTTTGGGAGTTTTGGTCCCAACAGTTAAGGAATTTGGGGCCCAAAGGGTCCAAAATTAAACTTTGTTTGATTTCATCAAAAATTGAATAATTGGGGTTCTTTGATATGCCGAATCTAACTGTGTATGTAGATTCTTAATTTTTGGTCCTGTTTTCAAATTGGTTTACATTAAGGTCCAAAGGGTCCAAACTTAAACTTTGTTTGATTTTGACAAAAATTGAGTCCTTGGGGTTCTTTGATATGCCGAATCTAAAAATGTACTTAGATTTTTAATTATTGGCCCAGTTTTCAAGTTGGTCCAAATTAAACTTTGTTTGATTTCATCAAAAATTGAATAAATGGGGTTCTTTGATATGCCAAATCTAACTGTGTATGTAGATTCTTAATTTTTGGTCCAGTTTTCAAATTGGTCTACATTAAGGTCCAAAGGGTCCAAAATTAAACTAAGTTTGATTTTAACAAAAATTAAATTCTTAGGCTTCTTTGATATGCTTTATCTTAACATGTACTTTGATTTTTGATTATGGGCCCAGTTTTCAAGTTGGTCCAAATCAGGATTCAAAATTATCATATTAAGTATTGTGCAATAGCAAGAAATTTTCTATTGCACAATAGCAAGAAATATCTAATTGCACAATATTGTGCAATAGCAATTAATTTTCAATTGGAGTTATCTTTCTTTGTATAGAATAGTAGTTGAATCAACTTTAATCATTGTTTTATACAATATACAATGTATTTCATTTTTACTTTGTTTGATTTCATCAAAAATTGAAAAATTGGGGTTCTTTGATATGCCGAATCTAACTGTGTATGTAGATTCTTAATTTTTGGTCCCGTTTTCAAATTGGTTTACATTAAGGTCCAAAGGGTCCAAACTTAAACTTTGTTTGATTTTGACAAAAATTGAGTCCTGGGTTCTTTGATATGCCGAATCTAAAAATGTACTTAGATTTTTAATTATGGCCCAGTTTTCAAGTTGGTCCAAATCGGGGTCCAAAATTAAACTTTGTTTGATTTCATCAAAAATTGAATAAATGGGGTTCTTTGATATGCCAAATCTAACTGTGTATGTAGATTCTTAATTTTTGGTCCAGTTTTCAAATTGGTCTACATTAAGGTCCAAAGGGTCCAAAATTAAACTAAGTTTGATTTTAACAAAAATTAAATTCTTGGGCTTCTTTGATATGCTTTATCTAAACATGTACTTTGATTTTTGATTATGGGCCCAGTTTTCAAGTTGGTCCAAATCAGGATTCAAAATTATCATATTAAGTATTTTGCAATAGCAATTAATTTTCAATTGCACAGTATTGCACAATAGCAAGAAATATCTAATTGCACAATATTGTGCAATAGCAATTAATTTTCAATTGGAGTTATCTTTCTTTGTATAGAATAGTAGTTGAATCAACTTTAATCATTGTTTTATACAATATACAATGTATTTTCATTTTTACTACCAACTGATCAATTAAAACAATCTTTACCATTCAGTGATAACAAGCACTTTTTATTATATTTTAATATTGTATGATTATTTAAATGAGCAGTTATTGTTGCAAACTTCATTAGAAATTTGAATTGAGATCAGTACATTATAACTTTAGTATAAGTGAATAGAAAATCTATGAAATTTAAACACAAGGAAGGTTGGTATAGATTTTGGGAGTTTTGGTCCCAACAGTTTAGGAATTTAGGGCCCAAAGGGTCCAAAATTAAACTTTGTTTGATTTCATCAAAAATTGAATAATTGGGGTTCTTTGATTTGCCGAATCTAACTGTGTATGTAGATTCTTAATTTTTGGTCCCGTTTTCAAATTGGTTTACATTAAGGTCCAAAGGGTCCAAACTTAAACTTTGTTTGATTTTGACAAAAATTGAATCCTCGGGTTCTTTGATATGCTGAATCTAAAAATGTACTTAGATTTTTAATTATTGGCCCAGTTTTCAAGTTGGTCCAAATCGGGGTCCAAAATTAAACTTTGTTTGATTTCATCAAAAATTGAATAAATGGGGTTCTTTGATATGCCAAATCTAACTGTGTATGTAGATTCTTAATTTTTGGTCCAGTTTTCAAATTGGTCTACATTAAGGTCCAAAGGGTCCAAAATTAAACTAAGTTTGATTTTAACAAAAATTAAATTCTTGGGCTTCTTTGATATGCTTTATCTAAACATGTACTTTGATTTTTGATTATGGGCCCAGTTTTCAAGTTGGTCCAAATCAGGATTCAAAATTATCATATTAAGTATTTTGCAATAGCAATTAATTTTCAATTGCACAGTATTGCACAATAGCAAGAAATATCTAATTGCACAATATTGTGCAATAGCAATTAATTTTCAATTGGAGTTATCTTTCTTTGTATAGAATAGTAGTTGAATCAGCTTTAATTATTGTTTTTATACAATATACAATGTATTTTCATTTTTACTACCAACTGATCAATTAAAACAATCTTTACCATTCAGTGATAACAAGCACTTTTTATTACATTTTAATATTGTATTATGTATTTAAATGAGCAGTTATTGTTGCAAACTTCATTAGAAATTTGAATTGAGATCAGTACATTATAACTTTAGTATAAGTGAATAAAAATCTATGAAATTTAAACACAAGGAAGTTGGTATAGATTTTGGGAGTTTTGGTCCCAACAGTTTAGGAATTTAGGGCCCAAAGGGTCCAAAATTAAACTTTGTTTGATTTCATCAAAAATTGAATAATTGGGGTTCTTTGATTTGCCGAATCTAACTGTGTATGTAGATTCTTAATTTTTGGTCCCGTTTTCAAATTGGTTTACATTAAGGTCCAAAGGGTCCAAACTTAAGCTTTGTTTGATTTTGACAAAAATTGAATCCTTGGGGTTCTTTGATATGCTGAATCTAAAAATGTACTTAGATTTTTAATTATTGGCCCAGTTTTCAAGTTGGTCCAAATCGGGGTCCAAAATTAAACTTTGTTTGATTTCATCAAAAATTGAATAAATGGGGTTCTTTGATATGCCAAATCTAATTGTGTATGTAGATTCTTAATTTTTGGTCCAGTTTTCAAATTGGTCTACATTAAGGTCCAAAGGGTCCAAAATTAAACTAAGTTTGATTTTTAACAAAAATTAAATTCTTGGGCTTCTTTGATATGCTTTATCTAAACATGTACTTTGATTTTTGATTATGGGCCCAGTTTTCAAGTTGGTCCAAATCAGGATTCAAAATTATCATATTAAGTATTTTGCAATAGCAATTAATTTTCAATTGCACAGTATTGCACAATAGCAAGAAATATCTAATTGCACAATATTGTGCAATAGCAATTAATTTTCAATTGGAGTTATCTTTCTTTGTATAGAATAGTAGTTGAATCAACTTTAATCATTGTTTTATACAATATACAATGTATTTTCATTTTTACTACCAACTGATAAATTAAAACAATCTTTACCATTCAGTGATAACAAGCACTTTTTATTACATTTTAATATTGTATGATGTATTTAAATGAGCAGTTATTGTTGCAAACTTCATAAGAAATTTGAATTGAGATCAGTACATTATAACTTTAGTATAAGTGAATAGAAATCTATGAAATTTAAACACAAGGTTTATGACCATAAAAGGAAGGTTGGTATTGATTTTGGGAGTTTTGGTCCCAACAGTTTAGGAATTTGGGGCCCAAAGGGTCCAAAATTAAACTTTGTTTGATTTCATCAAAAATTGAATAATTGGGGTTCTTTGATATGCCGAATCTAACTGTGTATGTAGATTCTTAGTTTTTGGTCCCGTTTTCAAATTGGTTTACATTAAGGTCCAAAGGGTCCAAACTTAAACTTTGTTTGATTTTGACCAAAATTGAATCCTTGGGGTTCTTTGATATGCTGAATCTAAAAATGTACTTAGATTTTAATTATTGGCCAAGTTTTCAAGTTGGTCCAAATCGGGGTCCAAAATTAAACTTTGTTTAATTTCATCAAAAATTGAATAAATGGGGTTCTTTGATATGCCAAATCTAACTGTGTATGTAGATTCTTAATTTTTGGTCCAGTTTTCAAATTGGTCTACATTAAGGTCCAAAGGGTCCAAAATCATAATGTGACATAAACCTATATTTTGTCAACTATTTAATCACAATCCACATTTATAGCTGTATCAAACTTAAAAGTTGTGTCCATACTTGTCCCATCTGTTCAGGGTTCTACATCTGCGGTCGTATAATGCTGCGCCCTGCGAAGCAACTGGTTTTCTTTTCTGAAGGAATTTTTACCTTTTTTCTGTGTTAATTTTCACAAATTATCTAAACGTTGACTTTAAATATAATATGAGGCAGGCATTACCTGTGAATGGGGACGAAGTCTGTGTGTTTTAAAAAAAAAATCAAACTTGTTAAAAAGAGAAACGGAAATACCGTAACGTTTCCGATTTTGGTTCTGTTGTTAGGGATTTAGTTGTGACGTTATTTAAGTTATGACGCCATATTCAATGTAAACAAAGAAACGCTGTCATAAGGTAACGTCTTTTTTTATAACAAACAATTTTTAAAAATGATTTTTTATTGAGTTCCTTTCTTAGACTGATAAATATACATTTAATTCAAAGTCTCATGCAAACAAGACCGGAAACGGAAGTAGATTTATGCGCAGATCCGGAAATTCAAAAACGCGACAAAAATGTTTTTGGACGATTTTGAGTTCATTTGTACAATGAAAAATTCGGGAAATTTTTCCGATATTTTTTTTATTTTTTTTATTTTAATTTTCTACTGCAATAGGGGACTTCGTCCCCATATTATGCTTTCCAAATGACAAGCAATCTGTGATTCCTTTTATCTTAGTAAATACGAAATCCATGGTTCTATCCAGTCGAGTTTTGTATGTTTATACCAGATGTAATTTATTTTATTTTATTTGATTATGCTTATGATAATTATGATTAATTTTGTACATTTTAGTACATACTATTAATATGAGGCAGGCATAACCTGTGAATGGGGACGAAGTCTGTATGTATTATTTTTTTTTACTTCAAACATGTTAATAAAGGATACGGAAATACCGTAACGTTCCCGATTTTGGTTCTGTTGTTAGGGATTTAGCTGTGACGTTGTGACGTTATTTTAGTTATGACGTCATATTCAATGTAAACAAAAGAAACGCTTCCATCAGGTAACGTTTTTTTTTCAAATCAAACAATTATTAAAAATGAAACTGTATTGAGTTCCAATCTTATATTTTACTAGAATGATAAATAATTTTTTTTTTCAAAGTCTCATGCAAACAAGACAGATTTCTGCGCAAATGCGGGAAAAACCGGAACAGGAACTAGATCTGAAAAAAAAAGTTAACGATTTTGAGTTCATTAGTACAATGAAAAATTCGGGAAATTTTCCCGATTTTTTTTTTTTTTTTTTTTTTATTGAATTTTTCTACCGTAATTGGGGACTTCGTCCCCATAATATGAGGAAGGCGCTACCTTAAATGCCAGCTTTATACATGTACATATTTATGATATATCTATAAGCTGTATTGCTAACTATTAAATAAATACTAAGACAATGTCCTATATATATTGATTGGTTGTTGGTTGTTTAACGTCCAGTGGCAAATATGTTATGCATGTTCAGAACGAATGTCCCAGGCTACATTAACATATTGTTTACAATGTATGTCTAAAATAAAATTATAATTTCAGATGGAAAATGTTTAGGGAACGATCATGGAACTTGAAAAGGCAGAAGGGGTTATGGTATTTTTCCTAAAAAAATATCCTGATTCCCAAATTGATGAATAAAAAATCTGTTCAAGCAGAGGACAAAAAAAATATTTGGAATCCAGACCTTCACCAAAAATGATTTTATCTTTCAGATATGCAAAATAAATTTAACTTTTATATATCTAAAAACATTTAAAACTTCCCAAACCGGACAGATAAGTCTGTACACAGTAGTTTTTTAGGTGATAATGGCCATATTTGCCAATTTATTATGATAAACTTAATACTAGTGTTAAATTTTGACTAAATAATTTTAATTGATAGCGCTGAAAGGCTTCGGTGAAAAAAATCTGACTCGAATAAAAAAACATTTTTATTCCTGATCATCTTCAGTTTGTGGGTCTCATGTATTCAGAGTCAGTTTTATGTCATTTCTTGCATATATTTTTTTTTGTTACATGTACATGATGTAGCTTACTTTTGAAGTTTTTATATGACAGCAGAATAAAATTGAGAATGGAAATGGGAAATACAAGCATGTCAAAAATTTGCTTTCGAGTAATGCTTAATCATGTCATAGTTGTTTTCGAGAAGACGCATTTGGTTTCCACACTATAACTTGAGTATAAGTGAATGGATCTCTATGAAATTTTACTAGAAGGATCAATACACAAAAGGAAGATTAGAATTGATTTTTTGGTTATGGTACAACATATTTGGGTTGGTTTTTTTTCAAACTTTTTGGTTTTTCTTCCAAAATTTAACTTAATTACATTGATTTTACTGGTCTAGTATATATAGATGCAACAAATACTGATTTGGCAGGAGATGCACACAAAATAGGGTGTTTTAATTATTTTATCTGTAATTTGTGTATTTTTCCTATGATGTGTACTTCTTGATAATGTCGACGTGAGTATCATGATAAAGAAAATATATTTGGTAAGTATATATATATTCACAATTGATGAGCGCCAGTGCGCTGCAAAAGGATATTCTTTCCCTTTAATTACCTAAATTGCACATGTTTTTTTCTCTCACAGAAACACATGAGTTATTTGGTAAATAAAACACTTGTCATTGTTTGAAACTTTCAGTAATAAAATTTTAGTTTAGCCTGTTTGAATGTTTCACTTATTGTGTTAAAATTTTATCAGAAACTGTATAAAACACTTGATAAAATTGCATTATCTGCAGAATTGTTGATAACTTTCCTCACTATATACTCACAAGGACATATACCTAACATATTGTCCATGCTATTCTGATCTGAGGTTTTATTCATACATACATATATACTGACATGACTTGTGCTGTTCCAAGTTGCCTTCTTTTTCTGTTTCTTGAGAAGTATTTGTTTAACCTGTTCAGTCACTATAAAGTGTTACAATTCTTACTAGAGAAAACAACACAAGCGACATAAGTATCTACTTTATACATTAAATGTAACTTAACAATGGTATTTGTACGTATGAAGCGTCAACTTCATGTTATTTATACCTTTCAAGCATACATTGTACGTATGAAAGTGAAAATTAATAATTTGGATTGTCTTTCTTTTCCCAAAATCATTTTTAGACCGTGAAAAAGGTGAAAACTTATGTATTACGAACTTAATCACTCACTGACTGCATACGTAAGATGGTAAGTCGGTGATTCTTTTTACAGATATATATTTTTTTTTTGACAGTAAGCTAAAAAAAAATACGATTTTTATAGATTAAATGAAATTTATCAGTATCTTTTAATTTAAGTTGACATATGTTATGACGTTACACGCGATGTTCGTACCTCATTGGAAATTCGGTGTAGTTGGCAAGATGCAAGTCCAAAATATATAATTTTGTGAAATCATATTCATTGCTTTTGCTCTTATAATGGTAGATTTTTTTGATTTTTTAAAATATTATTTTTTTTAATTTTTCAAAAAACTAAAATATATCAATTTTCGATAAGTAGTTAAAAGGCACCATCGATTTTGCGGAGTCTTAAAAGAATGTCGCACTTGCTTAAAAACAACGTTTCAGTCCAATTTTTGGTTTGAACGTTACGAAATTTTAGCGACGTTGTGTCACGCTTTCATGTACGAACATCACGCGTAACGTCTATACATTTTTTTCCAAATTGATTATTCAAGTTT
The DNA here is from genome assembly GCA_019925275.1 of Mytilus edulis. NCBI lineage: Eukaryota > Metazoa > Mollusca > Bivalvia > Mytilida > Mytilidae > Mytilus > Mytilus edulis. The sequence goes on along the minus strand of CM034350.1, from coordinate 57,203,537 downwards.
TCGGTGAAGACGACATTTGTATTTTTACAGTTGTTACGTTAATGTGCAATGTCATTTGTTAACTGATGAACATTTATTTAGATTACTAAAGGATCTTTGTAGAGTCCCCTGTCATCAATTCCAATCTTTTTAAATGCGTTGCAGCACATACTACATGAAATTGAACAAGCTTAGAAGTTTTTGCAAGGAAATAAATCAAGATTTTATAATTATAAGGAGTCAAAACAGATCAAAGAAAATGTAGCTGATGGTTGCAAAATTATTATTTTTTTTTTTGCTTTCTGAAAGTTTATTCTCTTTCATGCTGAAAGAGCAAGAGCCATAACAACATATGCAAAGTAAATTTGCAGAAATTTCAGTCAAACACTGGTACACGATTTCATATTACATTCATTTTTTTTATAGTCTAAGAGTAAAGCCATTTTCAATTAATATTTTATAGTGCGTCTTTTCAATTGTAATGTTATACTGCTGTATCAGTTTTAGGGTGAAGGTTGGCGCCTGTTAAAACGTTCAAACCAGCAGCATATATTATATGCACCTGTCCTAAGTCAGAAATTTAAGTCAGGAACAGTGCTTGTCGTTTGTTGGTATGTTTGATAAATGTTTCTTGTTTAAAATAATAATAAAAAAAAGAAGATGAGGTGTGATTGCCAATGAGACAACTCTTCACAGGAGACCAAATGACACAGACATTAATAAAAATGGTCACAGTAGAGCCTTCATCAATGAGCAAAGCCCATGCCGTATAGTCAGCTATAGAAGAGCCCGAAATGACAAATGTAAAACGTTTTACAATTCAAACGAAAAAACTAACGTCCTAATTAATGTACAAAAAAAAAATGAACGAGAAACAAATATGTAACACGGCACCAAACGACAACCACTGAATTACAGGCTCTAGACTTGGGACAGGCACATATGTACGTAATGTGGCGGAGTCACAACCCTCCCCTAACCTGGAACAGTGGTTTTATAGTACAACAAAAGAACGAACTGTAAAAATCATTTGAAAAAGGCTTATCTGTAGATATTCGGTCTCAACAGTATTTCATGTACATTGTAGAAACCCGCAAATATATTTGCTCTTCTCTTTATTTCATAGCAACGTTATGTTACATATTTATATATGACCTTTAAAGCCAAGACGCAAAGATATGCTGATTTAGTTTAAGTTTGGTTAAGTTTAATCGGTAATTAAACTAAATTAATTTATGTGGGACTAGTGCCTAATTAGCTATAATAAAACATTTTGTTGATTGATATAGATCGTTAATCATCTAGTGTTAACTAGATATATAAGTCCCTGACCTGTGAAGTGGAGCTGTAGGAGACTTTATTATATTTGTTTGTCTGTCTGTCTTGTAGTCTTTTTTGTCTGTCTGTCTGGGTGTCTTGTTTGTCTTGTCTGTCTGGTGGTCTTCTCTGTATATCTGTCTGGTGGTCTTGTGTGTCTGTCTGTTTGGTGGTCTAGTCTAGTTGTCTTGTATGTCTGTCTGTCTGGTGTTCAGTGTCTGTCTGTCTGTTTATCTGGTGTTCGTGTCTGTCTGTCTGTTTATCTGGTATGTCTGTCTGTCTGGTGGTCTTGTCTGTCTGTCTGGTGGTCTTTTCTGTCTATCTGGTGGTCTGGTCTGGCTGTCTGTCTGTCTGGTTGTCTTGTCTGGCTTGCTGTCTGTCTGATTGTCTTGTCTGTCTATGCCTGTTTGGTAGTCTTGTTTGTGTGTCTGTCTGGTGGTCTTTTTGCGTGTCTGTCTTGTGGTCTTTTTTGCGTGTCTGTCTTGTGGTCTTGTTTGTGTGTCTGTCTGGTGGTCTTTTTGCGTGTCTGTCTTGTGGTCTTGTTTGTGTGACTGTCTGGGGGTCTTGCCTGTCGGTCTGTCTGTCTGATGGTCTTGTCGGTGTGATGGTCCTATTTGTCTGTATATCTGTCTTTCTGGTGGTCTGATCTGTCTGTTTATCTGTCTTTCTGGTGGTCTATCTGGTGGTATCGTCTGGTTGGCAAATGTTCATGATAAAATCCAGATCAAGTTCGAATTTGTTTGGGTCTTATGAGTTTGACCGAGTAATTCTCTTATATGCTGGATACTGTCCACGCTAGTCTGTGTCCACACTTGTTTCATTCGATATTTCGTATAAAGAAATTCTTTCCAAGATATATCTTCGTTATTTATATGTTCAACCTTACTGTGGATACTCGTTTAAAGAGATGTTTGGTAGAATATGGCAAGGAGATAGCAACTCAGATGTTCCGTTATTTTTCTTTGTAATGTGAACATCATAGAAGGAATGAACCATCTTTTTATGTGTTTAAATATTTGGTGCGGAGGGGCATTTTTTTTCGTACAGACATTTTGATGAATTATATATATGAAGCCAAAAAAAAAAAACTTTAAAAAAAATCCTTTGTTCAACCACAAAAGATGAATCGTCGATATCTAACAGTATTAACAATCAGATAGCTAACTATCAGGGGAAATAATGTTGATTTTAAGCAACTATTGGTTACCGTATGGCCTTCGTTTTTAGCTTTAGTCCAGACCAAGGGCTCAAATTCAGATTGCCTTAATTATGTCCTGACCACAATAAACAAACAAGAACTATCTTGATACAAGATATACGACACATTCATATGTTGGCGTGAAGTTTTGTATCAACCATAAACATTTATCTTTTGATTTTTTATAATTTCACACATATGTTGATTCTGACTTGACTATAAAGTATATCTGAAGGTTTTTTCCGGAGAAAAAAAATCCTTCAAAATACTAGTTATGATAACTATACGTCAAACACAACTTTAAATTAGAGATACAACCTATTTTGGTTTGAAAATCGTGGATTGACGGTCAAAAAAGTGGGATGATATTTGTATTTTGAGATTTTTTATTTCAATTATAATAGTTTAATGATAATATGCTTTGACTTAATAATTAACCCTTGGCATTTTACACAAAGTACAACAGATGTATAGCAGTGTCTCCAGTTATTGAATCCTAAACTGGATATCAGCTCTTTATACATTCCTTTGCTTCCATTAATAACGATTATTTTTCTTAAGGTTTAATAGTCAATAATTTTAAGTTACAAGAATCACTATAAATACTAAAAATCGAAACTGCTTTTTCAAGTTGAAGACGTGCATGTACGCTTAAAGATCGATTAATTATGCACTGACAAAATCGCTATTTTGGAAAGGGAAAGGCAAGGGAATTAAAACGAGAAAGCAAACATGTGCGAACCAAACACAAATATTATAAACAGCAACAAAGTCAAGCACTGAGTAGCATATGACCGAGCATAAATTATGGCGGTGGACAAACATGTTTACCGACTCAAAATGCTCTCCTAAGTTTAGAAAGTGATGCAACAGCAGTCGGTAAAAATCAATTTAAAAAGACAGTTGCAACAATTCACACTAAATAACTCGTAAGAAATAGTCTAAGCTAGGACATAGATTAACGATCTGAGATATTAAAGCCCGGGATGACGAAGTATGAAAATAAATGAAAGACGAAAACATTCCAAAAAGACCACACCAGACCATAAAGCATAAAACAGTCCATTAATGGCATTGGGCTGTAACTGGTTTTTGATCGGTTTGTTTCTTATAAACAAAAAGACTTACACGTACAGTATCAAGATTGTTTTAATTGTCCAATGTATTCATGATTCCCTAACTGAAAATAAACGCTTTCCCTATGTACAACAATGTTGTCTTAATTCAAATATCCTATTTAGATTAAGAAAAATATGAAGATAATGGCGAAATTATAGCTGAATGCATTTTGATATGGGTTTTTTTTTGGAAAAAGGGAGACAATTCAATCTTAAATATAGTCTTAATTGTGATTTCTTACGTATACTTTATGTATGACGTTAGTAAAGTCAGATATCGAGAATTCTCTACTATAGTGCCTAACAAGATTTTGTGAGGTAGACGAAATTGACTTTAAAACGATCGTATTGACTTTTGATGTGCAGAAATAGGCAGATCGGACATATTTTGACTTTAGTTACTTACTTCTTAAGTTTGGGATTAATTGTAATCAACATATTCCAATGAGACTGAAAAATGCTTTTTTTTTATTATGATAAATAATAATTTTACCTGCCGTAGTCGTGCGTAAAATATATTTCGGTATTTCTCTTACGAAAATGACTTGTTTAATGGAACAAAACGTATTATTTGTAAACTTTCTCTTTACTCTTCACAATAGGCTTTTAAAAAATAACCTTTCCAACTGTATATTCCGAAAATTTTGTGAAAATCGAATAAGTGGCAATTCTTACCTTTCATACCTTAACTTTCATTGATAAAACATAATATTGACTCGTCCAGTGTCCAGTTTGAAGGTCATTTTAGTTACCGGTCACATTCATGCACGTTCTAATTAATCAATAGTCATGTATGAAAAGCATAAACAAGTTTGAAGGTAAACTAATAACAACTTAATCCAATCAAATTGCCTACGATTCAATAACAATGACCAGTCCACATCATAAAAATGTATAGGGGTAAACTGGGTAGGGAGAAAATGTCAGATATATTAAGTTCATTATTTTGCAATAACGAGTAAAAATTTGTTAACCAATAGATTTGTTATAATTTCATAATCATGTCGTTATGTATTGGTATAGTTTTTGGATCTTTCATTAGCGTATTTAAGGCTGTAGAAAGTTTGGCCTTCAAAAGTCAACATAATCATTGACTTTATAAAGAAAATTCGCCTTTTTAAAACATTGAATGTTTTACAAATAATACGCGACAACAAAGCAAAATCATTTCTTAAAACACTGCAAAAAAAATAATTCTGATTGATGCAGTGGTATTGTCATAAATTGCACTGGAGTGAACAGTGGTACATCAAACGTCGAATTCCCTCACACAATGTTATCACACACTATAGAGCTTTCTTACAAATTGACGAAAGGTACGAACGAACGTAAAGGGAGCACGTATTTCATTTCTACAATAACAGTTAAAAGAGTCTTTGTTTTATCCAGTAAAACAGCATTCTTTTCTAAATCAAGTTTATTTTAAAAAAAAAATAATATCGCAAATAATACACGATTTTAATATAATCAAACAGAGAAAAATTGTGTCAAATACACTTACGTCCGATACGTTACTTACGTAAACCACGAGTACACACATTTCCGCGGGAATTTTTTAAGCACGAGTTTCACGATTAACATTTCAATGACATTATTGAAGTATGTTAGTCTAAATTTAACGACAAGATTCACATTTATTTTTATTTGTTACAGTACACTTTCTGCAAATTATCAAAGTGGAATATCGAGATTTGCAAAACAATGATGCTACAATGTTTTTAAAAAGTAATGTTGAATAAATCTAGAAAAAGACTTTGTTTATCAAGAAAATAAATCTACAATTTTGCACCATATATATATTGTGGATTTTATAATGACGATTTAACAGTACACTTGTTTGGAAGATAGACGCGAAGTTGTCACTTATCGTCCAGTGGCTAATATTTCATGAATGTTCAGGACTATAGGCAAAACGCAGTTATACGCTAAAATAACCGTTCCATTGCTCCGGTGTATCATATATACACATTTAGGGGGGGGGGGGTGGCAATGAATATTACCAGGGGAGAGGCGATGATTCAAAAGTTATGAAACGAGCACCAGCATATGGCATAGTATGAAGATCATCTTGTTTTCTTCATTTTCGTTTTATTATTTTGAGCGTTGCAAATTTTGAATCAAGGAAGTACTTGTGTTTCTGTTAGAGAAGAAGACAATGTATTTGCTTTGACATTTTATTAGGTTACACAGTTCAACATTGTAATATTGAAGAGTGGGGGAGGGGCCGGTTTTTCGTCTTCTAGGGGCATTTTGTTCGTCTGACTACTCTATATCTAGAATATTTTGTAGTGTTATCTCCGACGACCTGGTGGAATCAATAATCATAATATTCTAACCTATCGTACGTCCCGAAATCCTAAATATATCTAAAAAAAAATCCAATTTTAATAAGTGTCGTTGCATGCACAATAATTGTCCGAAGTTCCACGACTATTATTTAAATATGTCAAAATAAAGGATCCCTAAAACGAGTCTTACGTATGATTCGTCAATCATACGTACCTTTCGTCAATTTGTAAGAAAGCTCTAGTTAGACGCAACACATAAATAGACCGCGCTGAAGTACGTCCATTATTCATAGTTCATTATTCATTATTCAATAATGAATAATGAAATAGTTCACTATTCAGTATTCAATATTAAACTAGAGGCTCTAAAGAGCCTGTGTCGCTCACCTTGGTCTATGTGCATATTAAACAAAGGACACAAATGGATTCATGACAAAATTGTATTTTGGTGATGGTGATGTGTTTGAAGTTCTTACTTTACTGAACGTTCTTGCTTCTTACAATTATATCTAGTATGAAATTCAAAACAGTGTAGCTGTGGCCATTGATTGACACATTAAAATCATTCATTGACTGGGACAATTTAGGTGAACGTTTGTATGTAACGACCAATGCTCACTATGTACTTTTTAAAGACACTTAAACTATGGGGTCACCAAAGGTTCTCAACACCTAAATAAAGTAATTCGAAAAATTAATCAGAAATAACACGATATTTTGATTTATATCAATTATATAAATCAAAACACAAAGGTTATTCCTGATTAATTTTTCGAATTATTTTATAATTAAAGGCGTTAAGAAACCTTTGTTGACCCCATAGTTTAAATGTCTATCGTAGGTACGTCATGAACAGTGGTTGTTACAGACAAACGTTCACGTAAATTGTCCCAGTCAATGGATGATTTTGATGGGTCAATCAATGGCCACAGCTACACTGTTTTGAATTTCATACTATAATGAACCTTGCCCATTAGTAACAGAGAAAAATATTTGGTAAAAATTTACATAAATTTACCGAATTAATGAAAATTGTTAAAAATTGACTATAAAGGGCAATAACTCCTTAAGGGGTCAATTGACCATTAAGGTCATGTTGACTTATTTGTAGATCTTACTTTGTTGAACATTTTTGCTGTTTACAGTTTATCTCTATCTATAATAGTATTCAAGATAATAACCAAAAACGGCAAAATTTCTTAAAAAATTACCAATTGGAGGACAGCAACCCAACAACCGATTGTCCAATTCATCTGAAAATTTCAGGGCAGATAGATATTGACTTGATTAACATTTTAACATCTTGTCATATTTGCTCTAAATGCTTTGGTTTCAGAGTTATAAGCCAAAATCTACATTTTACCCCTGTTCTATTTTTAGCCGTGGTGGCCATCTTGGTTGAAAGGCCAGGTCATCGGACACATTTTTCAAACTAGATACCCCAAAGATGATTGTGGCCAAGTTTGGATTAATTTAGCCCAGTAGTTTCAGAGGAGAAGACTTTTGTAAAAGATTACTTAGATTTATGAAAAATGGTTAAAAGTTGACTATAAAGGGCAATAACTCCTAAAGGGGTCAACTGACCATTTCGGTCATGTTGACTTAATTGTAAATCTAACTTTGCTGAACATTATTGATGTTTATAGTTTATCTCTATCTATAATAATATTCAAGATAATAACCAAAAACAGCAAAATTTCCTCAAAATTACCAATTCAGGGGCAGCAACCCAACAACGGGTTGACCGATTCATCTGAAAATTTCAGGGCAGATAGATCTTGACCTGATAAACATTTTTACCCCTGTCAGATTTCCTCAAAATGCTTTGGTTTTGAGTTATAAGCCAAAAACTGCATTTTACCCCTATGTTCTATTTTTAGCCGGGGCGGCCATCTTGGTTGGTTGACCGGGTCACGCCACACATTTTTAAAACAAAATACCCCAAAGATGATTGTGGCCAAGTTTGGATTAATTTGGCCCAGTTGTTTCAGAGGAGAAGATTTTTGTAAAAGATTACTTAGATTTATGAAAAATGGTTAAAAATTGACTATAAAGGGCAATAACTCCTAAAGGGGTCAACTGACCATTTCGGTAATGTTGACTTATTTGTAAATCTAACTTTGCTGAACATTATTGCTGTTTACAGTTTATCTCTATCTATAATAATATTCAAGATAATAACCAAAAACAGCAAAATTTCCTCAAAATTACTAATTCAGGGGCAGCAACCCAACAACGGGTTGACCGATTCATCTGAAAATTTCAGGGCAGATAGATCTTGACCTGATGAACATTTTTATCCTGTCAGATTTCCTCTAAATGCTTTGCTTTTTGAGTTATAAGCCAAACACTGCATTTTACCCCTATGTTCTATTTTTAGCCATGGTGGCCATCTTGGTTGGTTGACCGGGTCACGCCACACATTTTCAAAACTAGATACCCCAATGATGATTGTGGCCAAGTTTAGTTCAATTTGGCCCAGTAGTTTCAGAGGAGAAGATTTTTGTAAAAGCTAACGACGACGGACGACGACGACAACGACGGACGACGGACGACGGACGACGGACGCCAAGTTATGAGAAAAGCTCACTTGGCCCTTTGTGCCAGGTGAGCTAAAAATGAATAATAAATAATGAAATAGTTTATGTTTCATTATTCAAATTGAAGCGGTGAATAGTGAAATAAATATAAAAAAATTGACTGTTGACACTAAAGCTATATTTTGATTCGCAATGACCATAAGGGGGTTTACGGAGGACCTAAATGCCACAACATGCGTAAAAATGAGGAAATATATAAAAAAAAAGAAGATGTGGTATGATTGCCAATGAAACAACTATCCACAAAAGACCAAAATGACACAGACATTCACAACTATAGGTCACCGTACGGCCTTCAACAATGAGCAAAGCCCATACCGCATAGTCAGCTATAAAAGGCCCCAATAAGACAATGTAAAACAATTCAAACAAGAAACCTAACGGCCTTATTTATGTAAAAAAATGAACGAAAAACAAATATGTAACACATAAACAACATAAACAAACTACAACCACTAAATTACAGGCTCCTGACTTGGGACAGACACAAACATAAATAATGTGGCGGGGTTAAACATGTTAGCCAATTTTGAATAATGAAATGGATATTTTGAATAATGGAATGGACTGGCAGGACCCTTCAGCCTCTAATTACAGATATATATTATACATCGATCGAAAGCTTATTAAGAGAAGAACAAAAGGTATATAGTCAATATGTTCCGCAACGCATATTAGAGGAGTAACGAAGGACTTAAATATCGAAATACGCATGAACATTGAGAAATTGGCAATTTTGAATAATGAAATGGATATTTTGAATAATGGAATGGACTGGCAGGACCCTTCAGTCCCTAACTACAGATATATATTATACCTCAATCGAAAGCTTATTGAGAGAGAGACAAAAGGTATATAGTCAGTATGTTCCGCTACGCATATTACAGGAGTAACGAAGCACTTAAATATCGAAATACGCCTGAACTTGAGAAATAGCCAATTTTGAATTATGAAATGGATATTTTGAATAATGGAATGGACTGCTGCGACCCTTTAGCCCTAATTAGAGATAAACCTTATACCTCATTCGAAAGCTGATTACAAGAGGAACAAAATGTATATAGTCAATATGTTCCGCAACGAATATTAGAAGACCTAAATGCCAAAATACGTGTGAAAATTAAGAAATAGCCAATTTTGAATAATGAAATGGATATTTTGAATAATGGAATGGACTGCGGCGACCCTTTAGCCCCTAATTATAGATAAACCTTATACCTCATTCGAAAGCTGATTCCAAGAGGATCAAAATGTATATAGACAATATGTTCCTTAACGAATATTAGAAGACCTAAATGCCAACATACGCGTGAAAATTAAGAAATAGCCAATTTTGAATAATGAAATGGATATTTTGAATAATGGAATGGACTGCGACGACCCTTTACACAGCTACTTTTGCATAGGTACTATTTCTGTACTAAAAATCTGTTGTACCGGAAATTTACTTTTAATATTTAGTACTATTTGGTTACTTTAAAATTATTGTAATATTTAGGTACCCGTATTTTACAGTACTTAATTTGTACATGAAATTTAGGTACTACAGATTTTGGGTTAAAACCGTTACATTTTCATCATTTTTAAAGTTTTTCTATTTCAAATCTCTTAAAATTATGATTTTCAAACATGAAATATTGTAATATTTCTGTAGCAAAATATTTAGTACAAATCAAGTACTTTAAACTACAAGTACCTAAATATTACAATAATTTTAAAGTAAAGAAATAGTACTAAATATCAAAAGTGAATTTCCAGTACTACATATTTTTAGTACAGAAATAGTACCTATGCAAAAGTAGCTGTGTAGCCCCTAATTATAGATTAACCTTATACCTCATTCGAAAGCTGATTACAAGAGGAACAAAATGTATATAGTCAATATGTTCCGCAACGAATATTAGAAGACCTAAATGCCAAAATACGCGTGAAAATTAAGAAATAGCCAATTCTGAATAATGAAATAGATATTTTGATAATGGACTGGACTGCGGCAACCCTTTAGCCCCTAATTATAGATAAACCTTATACCTAACTCGAAAGCTGATTAAAAGAGGAACAAAATGTATATAGTCAATATGTTCCCCAACGAATATTAAAAGACCTAAATGCCAAAATACGCGTGAAAATAAAGAAATAGCCAATTTTGAATAATGAAATGGATATTTTGAATAATGAAATGGACTGCTGCGACCCTTTAGCCCCTAATTATAGATAAATCTTATACCTCATTCGAAAGCTGATGACAAGAGGAACAAAATGTATATAGTCAATATGTTCTGCAACGAATATTAGAAAACCTAAATGCCAAAATACGCGTGAAAATAAAGAAATTACAAATTTTGAATAATGAAATGGATATTTTGAATAATGAAATGGACTGCGGCGACCTCTTAGCTCCTAATTATAGATAAACCTTATACCTCATTCGAAAGATGATTACAAGAGAAACAACATGTATATAGTCAATATGTTTCGCAACGAATATTAGAAGACTTAAATGGCAAAATACGCGTGAAAATTAAGAAATAGCCAATTTTGAATAATGAAATGGATATTTTGAATAATGGAATGGACTGCTGCGACCCTTTAGCCCCTAATTATAGATAAACCTTATACCTCATTCAAAAGCTGATTACAATAGGAACAAAATGTATATAGTCAATATGTTCCGCAACGAATATTAGAAGACCTAAATGCCAAAATACGCGTGAAAATTAAGAAATAGCCAATTCTGAATAATGAAATGGATATTTTGAATAATGGAATGGACTGCGGCAACCCTTTAGCCCCTAATTATAGATAAACCTTATACCTAACTCGAAAGCTGATTACAAGAGGAACAAAATGTATATAGTCAATATGTTCCACAACGAATATTAGAAGACCTAAATGCCAAAATACGGGTGAAAATTAAGAAATAGCCAATTTTGAATAATGAAATGGATATTTTGATAATGGAATGGACTGCGGCGACCCTCTAGCCCCTAATTTCAGATATATATTTTACCTCATTCGGAAACTTATAAAAAGAGGAACAAATGGTATATAGTCAATTTATTCCGCGCAGTAACAAGGGTCTAAAAATCGAAATACGCGTGAACATTTTGAGGGTAATTTCTGCTGGGACCGCACCTAAAAATCCGAAAATCTTGCACGCTCGTTGACGAGGTTAAGCGGGCAAAACGTTGTTGGTTGGGTTTGAAGGGGAAAAGTCGTGGTTGGGGTCGTCGGAAAATGTAATTTTGTGGAAAAAAGAAAATACACCAAAACAAATCCACAGATAGAATAAACACAATGGATTGTAAGATTACAAATATGTCTGATCAGAGAGTTAATGGCGCAAGAGGTAGAAATTTTGGAAAATACTGATGAGGAAACCCTCAAATGGCGAGAAGTAGGTCATGACTCACCCTGGACTGTCAAAGACATTTAAAATGTTGACATGAAGTGTTGGTTCGCAAAAGTTATAACCTTGTGCTGGAAAGAGAAAAATATCCGCACTTGGGGATGTGAAAGACTAAACAAGCAGCTGACCACCGTCTGGACAAAGAGAGAGACCGATGGAGCTGTGCAAATCGTGAGCTATGAGATGAAAAAAAAACAGGCGCACAGGGTATGATTACCACGACTTTTATATTTTTGATAAAAATGGTATGATTGGAAGTGTGAGAATATGTTGTTTAGGCCTGAAAATCGGGTTTAAACCATTGAATTGGGGGTGGTGGGAAAAACCTAAAAGGAACATTTGACAGATCCTCGCTGAAACTGGGCATGGGTTGCTGCATCTGATCTTTATGGTCGTAGTAGTTTTTGAGGCAAACTCGGCATCATCGATCTGTTCATCATCAGCTAAAGCAGAGCTGTCACATTGTTCAACCAAGGACTTTTTGGACTGGGCCAATCGTAAAGTATCGTGGTGTTTCTTTTTCTTTTTGGTTACATGCCTAGAAATTAGTGTGAGATCCATTACGGTGGTAGCATTCAAGCAAGATAGAAATCCCAGAGGAAGGGTGGCTATAACACCTGTGCCGGTCAAAGCTGATACCAGGGTACTGCTGGTTAACACCAAACTACCCACAGAACAAGCACCCAGTGTTACAGATACGGCTTTGTCCAGACGTACATAGGCGTTAAAGGTAGTTAGATACCTTCAATTTCTGTATCGAGTTGATTCTACACACATTCTACTATAGTCGCCGGTACCCAGAATCTAAATCGTTCATTTATTTATAGGAGCATACCGAGGAGGGGAATGTTTTGAAGAGGCTGTTAGCATCCAAATATAAGATCAGACCAGCTCCGTCGTGGAATTGCTGACCACGCTTCAAGTAGAGTCCATACCCATAGGTAATCCGGGCGTTTGAGGATTTGAGGTAGAGACCGTTGACACTGGGATTCACTGCGCAAACGCATCCACCACACTCCAGGTACAATCCAGACCTTAAGGCCTTGTTGACGGCTTCACCACCCAAACCGCTCAAGGCTCCAACACCGAAGGCTGGTAGAATGGTCTTTTGCTATCATGGGGAGTGCCCTCATTGCCAGCCCTGCCAACATGGGTAGATATCCACCTACTTGTTGCTTTTATCTTCATTTGGGTGGTACTCAGCTTCCGATTCATTCCACCAGTACCTTTTTGGGAGAGGCTTGGTAATCTTTTGAACCTTTAGAGAGGTGAGCCAGCTTTGCATGGGACAAACGAATGAAGACTTGGCAGCCCGTTGTAGTTTATTATGTTGACATTTTGTCAAGTTCAAACCATGTTCGTGATAAGTCATTTATTCATACCTCTCGATCGATTTGCCTACCGTCTTAGTCGTTGAGGTATGTTTGCATGCGATTGCTGGTTCGCAAGATCACTGGCAAGTATACTAGGTTCTTGGGGGTTTGAATGATTTTCATACCAGGACCGTCTGCGGGAAAAAAAGCTGTAGATGGAAGACTGCTGTAATACCATATACATAACTTCCATGGTTGATATAGTACGGCGGCTTTGTGAAAAATTGGGCACATCCTGCTACAAGCAGGAAATTTGGCACAGACCTTCCTAAACTATTTCTCTTTTATTTCAGATAGTGAGGCATTTGAAAAAAATGTCTTACTTCCGGTAAAATCCAAAATGGCGGACATCATACTTTAATTAGCCCAATACCAAAGGCTAGTATGTGAAAAGACGTTATGAACATGCTATTATCATCAAATTTGGTACAAACCTTTGTTATGTACTCCTTTAGATATATGATATAGATTAGACGTCTTCAAAAACCCTACTTCCCGTAAAATCCAACATGGTGGGCATTGTACTAAAATAAGCTTACTTTTAGGGAGAGTAATTGAAATGTATTTTAAACTATTGCTACTATCAATATATTGTGCAGGAACCTTTCTTTGCAGCTTGTCATGGATACAATGTATAAGACATATTTCTTTAAAACCCTACTTCCGGATATATCCAATATGGCGGACATAGAAATATTGATAGTATTTCATTTTAATATTTAACTTTTTTCCAAATGTAAAGACAATGTTTTTTTAGCTGGTCACTAAATTTTTGGCTTTAAGTCATCCTCAAAACCACTAATTTTATTCAGCTTTATATGTTTAAATACAAAGTTAACACTTCCGGGAAAAAAAACCAATATGGCGTAAATTACAAAGATGAGTACTCAATCCATATCTTCGATGAAGAGTTTTGGATAGATTGATTAAAACAGAATAAAATCACTAAAGTTCTTAGACATCTTAAAAATGACTATTTTATGGCCGCAAATACATGTTTGTTCACAATCGGAGAGCTCATTTTCCAAATTTACAAAGATCGTGGTATTTTTTCTTACATCTATAATGTACAAGCTCCTGATCAGATGAAGAGGCCTCACAAAGAGTTGTCCAAAAGGGTTCCCATGGATCATATTTTTCCCTTCGCCATTCATAAGCGTCTTGACTAGTTAGCATAGAAACAAATACAAAGTTTGTTACTCATTCGCACCCGCCATATTATAATGCACGTTTTATACTTGGTGAAAAAGACTAGACCAAGTCGTGGGAATAGCCTCCATAAGTATTTCCTATTCCAAAAACACATGTTTTCTTGCTTCGTTAACCCCATCTAATAAGTTTGTTCGATCTTACAACAAAACCACGGATCGTTCTATCAATGACATTGTCAAATCCATATCTGGAGACGTTGGGTGATCAATTATCATTACAATTTTTTCTATAGCGTAAAATCTAAAAACAATATTACTCATAATAATAATTAATAATAATAATAATAATAATAATAATAATAATAATAATAATAATAATAATAATAAACAATAAAATCAATCATCATTTTAAATGAGGGAGTCACATCTTCAAAAATCATCCATGTCCCAAACGCAGTTCCTTCTCCAGCAAACTGTAATCTCTCAATGCCTAGTGTATTTGAAAGGTCATGGATAGATATTTATCTGAAGTTTTTCTCACTTCCAAATTCAAGCCGAAGTTCGTCTGCCCCTATTTCACTGAATAGCGAAACAGCAATGACAGCATGTGAACATGGTGCTAAGCTTGAAACATCATCATGTGGTGGATAACACAAAACATCCTGAGTAAGTGTTGCTACAACTACCTTTTCCTCAAAATCGTTTGAGCAATCTGTTGCGAATGAAAACTTAAAAGTTCTTTCTTATTGTCGTCATCTTTCAGAACACTTTGCCAATTTTGAGTATTTTGTTTGGACTCTGGGTTCGTCTGTGTATTCCCCTTCCCCTAAATGTAGCTCTTGCTTCTTATAAAAAATGCTCCTGATATTATATCTTATCTACCTCTTGATGTATTTCAAGTTTATCACCATGTTAACATTAAGAGGCTGCGATTGAATCATGTTGCACGTGTCTGATGTGATGAAACACGAACTTGCACGAGTCATGAGTCGAATAGTCGTTACTTATGATGCTGTCATTACTGTTTCGCTATTCCGTGACAGGGGTAGACGAACTATGGGTTGTGGTTTGGAGGGCAAAAAGCTTTTGATAAATATATATCAATGACCTTTCAAATGCACCTGGCAATGAGTGATTACAAACACTTATTGTGATCCATGTCTTTACCGGTTGTGATATAGTTTTCTGATTGCTTGAAAAGGAAAAAATGTAGGCGACATTGATGGCAATTTGAAGATGTGAATTTAACATAAAGACTAATGATTGATCAGCATAAAGCACAGAGGTTTAACTGTAAGATCACACAAACATATCAGATGAGGTTTACATGGTTAACGATTCAAGAAACTAACTATTTGCGTAAAAGGGAAGACTAATTGAGGGTATTCCCTCAACTTAATCTAGACTTTTCCAGCATGTAAAACGTGCAATATACTAAGGCAGGTGTTTAGGGGGTACGAGCTTGGAATTGGCTCTTATGCTACACAGTTCAGGCGCTAATGGATGGCGAAGGGACAAAGAGGATCACTTATTAATAACTCTTTCTAAGGCCTTATCATTTTGGCAGAAGCTTGTACATTGTGGATGTACTGGGGAATGCGGTTCAATGCAAAAGATTCTACATCCTAAGCATCAGATATAAAAGCCATACAATCTACAGTTTAAGTGGACACATACTTCAACAAGTCAAGCATGACCCATACCTAGGCCTAAATATTTCGGAAGACCTCAAATGGACCACCCACATATTAAACGTGGCAAAGAAAAGGAAATTCAATTCAACGTTAGGCTTTCAAAGAAGTAACTTGTAATACTGCCAACAAGATTGCAAAAAAAAAAAACCAGCTAACATTTTGCATGTCAGATCAACGATGGAATATGGAGCCATAGTAGGGACCCATACACGGTAACAAACACAAATACGCTAGAAAGGATACAACGTCAGCGGCAAGATTCATCACCATCTGTCAAGAGAGGACGGTTGTGTCTCCAATATGATTGTCAAACTAGAACTACAAGACCTCTTTACAATGCAAGACGAACAAGCTAGAAGTTGATGTTTATGTACAAAGTGGTTCAGGGGCTGATTCCCGTTATTGAACCAGACGAATTTCTTAAAAAAGCACGTCCTAAGAGAAACATAACTGCGAAGAATACCACGCAACAAATATTGTGGAAAACAAGTTAGAATCACTCTAAGTGTTTTGACATTCCACTAAGCAAAACAACACAATACTCTAACTCACTCTTTGAAAATACAGTGATCGCGTCGAATCAGCTACAAAACACTGTAGACTAAGTGCGCACATCAAGCGTCGAGAGCGTCAAATCTGCTCTTAATGCTCGTCAATATATCTGCGCGCTCTCTCAAACCGTTATATTAAATCCAGAATTGGTATCGACAATGTATTCATTTTTTATGGAAATATTCTTTATAACGCACAAAGGTGTCAGTATTCACTTCAGAAACTAACAAAATCCTTGAATAGACTTATTAAGAAGGGATATAGTTACGATTATGTTGTCACGTCATTAAAGATTGCATATTTTGGCGTTAATATTGATTCACTTATAGGGTCTTTGCATCGGAACTAAACACATTTATCAACAAACAGTTGTTGGCATGACACGGGTTATGTTCTTCTCATATATGTTATGATGGTATGATACTAAACCCCTAACGGGAAGGATTGTGCCTGATGTTCATATAATGAAATCATAATCTTTCAGTCAGTTTAATTGAAGATTGGAGCTGGCATGTCAGTTAACTGCTAAAAGTCTGTTGTTATTTATGTATTATTTCATTTTGTTCATTTTCTTTGGTTACATCTTCTGATATCAGACTCGAATTTCTCTTGAACTGAATTTGAATGTGCGTATTGTTATGCGTTTACTTTTCTACATTGGCTCGAGATATAGGTGGAGGGTTGGGATCTCACAAACATGTTTAAACCCGCCGCATTTTTGCGCCTGTCCGAAGGCAGGAGCCTCTGGCCTTTGTTAGTCTTGTATTATTTTAATTTTAGTTTCTTGTGTACTAGTACTAGTATATATTTGTTTAGGGGCCAGCTGAAGGACGCCTCCGGGTGCAGGAATTTCTCGCTTCATTGGAGACTTATTGGTGACCTTCTGCTGTTGTTTTTTCGGTCGGGTTTTGTCTCTTTGACACATTCCCCATTTCCATTCTCAATTTTATATACAGATACAAATACAGAGAATGTCGCGGTCGTTGTTAATGTGGAAAATCGGGTCTCCTCTGCACTGCTTTGTTTTCATGTGGTGGTGACAATGAATGAATATGGTTTTTTTTAGCCAAATAGTAGTAATTTGATTTTTTCTTAGTGTTTTAGTAATTTTATTTTGTTTTAATCAATCTATCTAACACTCTAAATCAAAGATGTGGATTGAGGACTCATTTTCTAAATCTACGCCATATGTTTTTTACCGGAAGTGTTATTTAAAAATTTAGATCAGAATAATTTAGTGGTTTTGAGGACAACTAGAAAACAAAGTTTAATGACAAGCAACAAAACCCACAACAAAAGCATTTTATTTTTATTTTGAAAAAAGATGAATATTAAAATAGAAAATAGATATTTCTATGTCCGCCATTTTGGATATTACCGGAAGTAAGGTTTTTAAAGAGATATGTCTTATACATTGTATCCACGAGAAGCACAAAAGAAAGGTTTGCTGCACAATGTAATAATAGTAGCAATACATTAAAACACATTTCATTTACCCTCCCTAAATATAAGCTTATTCTAGTAGTATGTGCGCCATGTTGGACTATACCGGAAATAGGGTTTTGAAGACAATTAATCTCTATCATATAGCCAAAGGTATAGTAAATAACAAAGGTTGGTACTTAATATTATGTTAGTAGCATGATAATAACACCTTTTCGCATATTAGCCTTCGATATAGGGCTGATTTAAGTATGATAACCGCCATTTTGGATTTTACCGGAAGTGAGACATTTTTTGCAGATTTCTGAAATGAAAGAGTGATAGTTGAGGAAGGTCTATGCCAAATGTCATGCTTGTAGCCGGATGTGTAAAAATCGTCTGAAATATACGTGTAGCCGCCGCACTAATATCACTATTCCCAAGAATGCTGTTGATTCTGATGATATTTACAATGTGCTCCCCTTCTTGTATAGCCGTTTGTGATCAAACCGAACGTGTAAATCTGCCACTTGAATCCCAAGACGGTGTTGATGCTATTGACAACGTTGATAGAGTCTGGCGAGAGTCAGCGTTGCTCGTAAGGTCGCCCAGTTGGCATCGATGATGATTTTCATTTTGTGTTTGTTGAGCCGTAGCTTCCGCTGGATTTCATTGTTGATGTCTTTAATGTCATAGTAACATGTGCTCAGTGCGATGGAAAACCAGCTGGTACCATCGGCAGGAGAGTAGCAGAAGGAATTGTTACCTGTATGCATATGAATGTTAGGGATGGAGTTATTGGTTTTCAGGTTCACCAATGCCATCTCGTAGGTCTTGGATTCCTGTAGTTGCAGTGGGGTTGTACCGGGTAAGGATTTGGCTATCGTTTCTAGAAACGATGAAAGAAAACCCATGCTTGGGGTTGGTGTTTTTATCAATTTGCTTGAACCATGTGTTATCGATTTATTATGGTACACCATTGTCACATATATTTGCTTCCACTCTTCGATACCGTCATACTTCTAAGTTGTTTAATTACCTTCACCACGATTGCATATACTTCGGCAGGGCGGCTTGTTAAGAGGAGTTATTTCAAGGTGAATTTTATCCATTTTTTTTTAACTTTTGTACACGACATTCATCTTCTGACCATCGGAAATCACAAGTGCAAATACCTCGGTGTTTGAAGGTACTTTGCGCTCGAACTTGATCAGGATCTGAATGTCAACGCTCGACTCTTTCAACCGCTCGTACTGGTGACTCACATCAATGACAAGAAGTGGGTACAGTTCGACGAAATCGGAGAGGTTAATGTTGAAGTAGTTTTTTAAGAACTCTGCGACTATCTTGTACACTCTGGCGATCTTTGTTTGTGTGAAACTCGCATTGAAGTCTACCGCTGGGTAGCGCTCTGCAATGAGAGTGACGTAGATAGTTCGCAACTGGCAGTGGTCGAACACGATTGCATTTTGAGTCTGATCGTACTACGATGATGTATCTCGGTTTCTCCCGACCGCTCTTGGCAGACAAACGCCAGTGGAACTGTAAGTTTGGGGTAACACTTGTAGAATCACACTGTCGTATTCGGAAACCACAATCGATCTTACTCTTGCTCTGGATGGTCTTGTACAACCGCAGTTGTTTTTTCATCGGAAGGAAGGAAGGACGTGAGGAACAAACCAAGAGATCTTACTCAGGTTGATTTTCGCCACGTCCACATGTTGATTTTCGCCACGTCCACAGGTTGATTTTCGCCACGTCGTTGACGGCAGTAACAGGATGGCATTGTCGTCCGAGTCGCGTACGAGTGACAATTCGTGCTTGATCCATACACAATCTTGTTGCAATCGTCTGCAAAGCCGAAAATGTGTCTCGGAGGTATGGTGAATGAAAACGATCCTTTGTTGGCGGGCTTGGTGATAATATACCCATGACCTGCTGCAAACCCTCTGTTTTCGGCCTCGGCTTCGGTAGATGGTTCTTTGTACCACAGCTAGTTGAATCCTTGGAATTTGGAGAAATTGTTGGAATAAATCAACATTCCCAGTATGATGATGGCAACGACATTATGTATTTATTTAAAGCGCTGCACGAAGTCGTGGATGGTACCAATGCCAGAACCGGAGATCAGGTTGTTCAACTTGGTTTGCTGTGGTTTGCTGCGTTGAACACTGGACTGTTGAGTGGACATTCTGCGGTTTCGGGGGCGGGTAACTTTATCAACCACGTAGTCGACGGCTTTGGGGCCCCTTTTGCAACACCTTTCAAGGCTGCATTGGTGTTTGCACTCACGGCCTTACTTCCTGTGGTTTTGGTGGCAGATGAAGTAAACATGTGTCCAGCCAAACTGGCGATTGTTTCAAACAGTCCTCTACCACCGTATGCGTACTTTCAGGCGTAACCTTTCTTGATTTGCAACATTTACTTATAGGATGCTATGATGAAGCGCCATATATTCTTCGATGCTGATATGTCTACCCTTTTTCATAGCATGGAAAATCGATACAATTTCGTTGCGCACACCATTATTTCCTGCTCGGTAAGCTGCAGCACACAGTTCCAAGCGATCGAGAAGCTGCTTGAAGTTGAAAAAAAAGCACGGTTTGCAGCTTAATGCCAAACTTATACTTCTGGTAGATGTGGGACACGATTCCCTTCAACTTGTAATTCTTATTCACCTTCGGGGTTCTTGAAATGATGGAATTGCCTTTATACATAGTACCGGAACTTTTAAGGATCTCTACATAGTCGTCAGAGTCGTCGAGCTCGAACGATTATGTTTTTTTTCACCATGACTTCCCAGAAGCCAAGGGTTCCTTTGTACTTCACTCTATTCATAAAAACATTATCGCCGTCAAAAGTAACTAGTGAGCTTCCGATGAAGATACCAACGTTTTCAGATCGCAATCCAAAGGCGTGGTCGGCGGAAAAAGTCATACTGAGCTGCAAATGCTGCTGTTCTCGAGCTCCTAGGACGTTGTATGTAGGTGGTGCAATGAGTAGTGGGTCGGCAAACTCTGGTGGTGGTGAAGGGATGGCTGGCTGGCACTGTTGCAGGAAGGTCTGCCATATTTTCGGTGATCTGTGAAGCTGCCTCTCGCTGAGCCTCAACCACAGGCTTGAAAACCTTTTAAAGGTCCCGGCTAAGTTCAGTCTTGTCGAGACGATGCTGCATATAACTGGCTTGAATCTTCCGTTTGGTGTCTTGCAACTTACGTCATTTATCTAATAGATCGAATGCTGTTGCACGCCCCTAAGCGTTTGTGTGAACGCCCTAATTTATGAGTTGCACATGAAGGTATTACACAGCTGATACGGATCCCTTTTCTTCGATAGATTCACGTGTCATGGGTATGTGCACTGGTGGCCTCAAATCGTCTTGGCAGGGCATTGGGATTGAGAAAATTGCTCCACCTTACCATAATGGTGGAGGTCCATGTGTTGAAATCACCTCCACCGCTTTAGATCCGGTGAAGGATCACGCAACCGCATTTTCAACATATCTCCTCACATCGACTGGAATCCACTCAAAATTGCATTTGCAGGGCCATTCGAACTTGCAGGGCTGGGTTCCTCTGTGTCCAGATATTCATCATACTTAAAGAAATATTCGAGCTGATCCATTCCTTATCTTATACCGCATAGAACTCATTTAATTTGCATCGATATTTTCCATTTGCCTTGGACTAGCAATGCTTACACAGAGCGTCAAACTGTTTCTTGGTGAGATCGTTGCAGTGATTGCGTCGGATGTGGTCGATATTCTTAGCGTTCTGCTGGAAGAGGCAGGAGAAGTAGGTATTCTCCCGGATCGACTGGCTGGGCAGTGTGAAGTAGTTCTGGCACAGGTAGAAACAATCGTCATTGTCTTCACACGTGTTCTGTTTTCTCAACATCGTCGAACACCATGAGGTTCATCATGAGGTTCTTGCGGCTGGGGTCAAGTTCTCGGGGGTCTAGTACATCGCTTCCTTGCTCGAAGAAAAAAGTGTCGATACTCCGGTGTCGTGGTGGTAGTAAGGTGTTGACCACATCGATCAACGAGTAGGGTGACTTGCCCTTGCACTGTAGGAGGTCTCGGATATCTTCTTTGGGGAAGCTTTATTCCAGCGTTTACTCCAACAGCTGGTAGATAGGTTGGTGAATGGATTATCCGAAGACGAACAATTGATTGTAGTCGGAGCCATCCATCGCGCAGGAATAGGTTGTTTAGCTGCGTCGTCTTACCACAGTCCGACTTCCCAATGATCGACCGTCTTATCGATCATTGAAGTAGGAGGTAGTGATTACTCCTCGTGTGGGCGTTGTCACTGTATGAAATGTCCTTAATGTTCATTTATTAAAATAAAATAGCGATGATTTTCTGTGTGAAAGTCGTAGGAAGACGGACACAGTTAACACCAGCGAGGTAATGACCAGCAACGGGCGACGGTAAAAGGTTGGCAACTGCAAGGTGTGCGATGCCAAGATGTCTCAGTTTGTTGCTACAACCGGTACAGGGTTCATGAACAATCTAATCAACCGATTACCCATGGAAATGCATCTACCCGGACACAACTTCACCAGGCCAGGGACCTAACTTAGAAAGCGACTTCTTCCCGACGGCACCCTGAAGGCTTGGTCAAAACCCATTAATCAAGTTGACGAGGCAGCATATCACCACGATCTTTGTTATGCCCAGTACAAGGATTCATCCGCACACAACTACATCATTCACGAAGCTATGCTACAATGTAGCCTCGCTTAACACTTGGACTGCAGCATCGTCGGACCCATCATCGGTACTAAAGTTGGATTCGGTCTGGGTGTTAAAAAAAATGTTGGCTGGACCGATGAGCTAGCTGAGGGGTTCACAAACCAGTTCGACGCTAGTTTCATAAACGCTGTGTAGCGGTGGGGTGGTGCGGATGAGACCTAGGCGGACGACCTTTTTGATATGAGTTACTTCTCCAAGGGAAATAAATTTATCCTGAGCATTATCGATGTATTTTCCAAATATGGCTGGATGATACCACTCAAGAAAAAAAAAGGGGTGACGGTGCGGGATGCATTCCAAGCGGTGTGCCCAAGAAGCTATCGACAGACAAAGGCACTGAATTTTACAACAAACACGTAAATCAGCTGCTTCAAAAGCATGGTATCGATATCTACTCCACCGGGAACGAAGAGAATTCGAGTATTGTCAAACGTTGGAGCCGCACCATGAAAGATAAAATGTTCAAATACTTTTCAGCCAACTCCACACGCACCTATATCGATGTCCGGGACGATCTTGTTCGCCAGTACAATACCACCAAGCACCGCTATCAAGATGGCCCATGTTGCCGCAAGTCATAAGGAGCATGAAAAACAAGTTGTATTGGAACCTTTCCCTCCCATACAACCACCGCGAATTTCCGAAGAAGAAAGGTACATTCGAGAAGGGATACACCCCCGCTGGACCGAGGAAGTATTCACCATTTCCCTAGTTTTGTCAGAGGTCACCTGGCCCTTCTATGATCTTTTTATCCATCTCCGCAAGGGTTTCAACAAAGTCCGTGGCCGCGGTGAAAATCTAGTTTCCCGAGTGAAAGTATCTCTCGTTCTCATTATCCGCCTTACCTGTTGGATTAATATTTACAAAGGTACATACAGTGCATGATCACATTGTTTTGCCCTTAAACGCACAATCGTCTATAATTTCCATCCGTGACATCAGAGAGACCTTAAGGGAGGTATGCACGTCCATGCCAATACGTGGGATCATATTCCAGGTAGTAAATAAATCTTTAAACGTTTTTTTTTTCGGCGAATGTACCTCAATTTTATCCGCAATGGCTTTCCTATCTTCCAAAATCTTTTTCTGCACCTTCTTTAGCAGTCGATCTATCGACAGCCTGCTAACCCCTTTCAACCCAAGTTGTTTTGCCTGGGTGACAATCTCCTCGTGTGGGGTTTGGGACGACGATGAATTTTAAGATTTGTCTTCGTTTCTATCAACTCTCAAACAACTGATCTTTCCTCAACCGGGATTACCCTCGAAGGTGGTTCATTTTGGCTATACCCCTCAGGGCTTTGACGTTTTCAACAACTAACTTCATGTTCACTGTTGGATCAATGTCTTTATCCTAACAAACAAAATCAATTTAGGTCACCCCAAAACCACCATTCCCAATTTACTGGTTTTTAGACCCAGTTTTCGGGCCTACAAAACATATAATTCGAACACTTTCGATCCTACAATCCTTATAAAAAATAAGAAAGTCGTGAAACGTACGCGGTGCGTCATGATTTTTCATCCCATAGCTCATAATTTGCACAGCTCCATCGGTTCTCTCTTTGCCAAGACGGTAGTCAGCTGCTTATTTAATCTCTCACATCCCCATGTGCGAATAGTTTCCGCTTTCCAGCACAAGGTTATAATTTTGCAGGCCTTTACTTCGTGTCGAAGTCTTTAATGTCTTTGACAATCTAGGGTGAGTCCTGCCCTACTTTTCGCAATTTGATAATTTCCTCATCATTACAGCGCTGTTCTCGATTGGCCTTAACAGCGGCCAGTTTTTTTTTCAGAATTTCTACATCTTGCGCCGTATTCTATCTCTGACCAGACATATTTGTATTCTTAAAGTCCATTGTGTTTATTATATCTGTGAATTTCTATTTTTTCTAATAATCATGCTACTGTTCATCTCTTAATAAGCTTTCAATTGAGGTATAAGGTATATCTGTAATAAGGGGTCAACGGGTCACAACAGTCCATTCTGTAAGACAAGTGTTCTGTAATTCAAAATATCCATTTCATTATTCAAAATTGGCTATTTCTTGATTTTCATGCGTATTTTGGCATTTAGGTCTTCCTTAACCCCTCTAATGGTCATTGCGGCACATATCATTTATACTCAAGTTATTCCTCTATCAATAAGCTTTAATTTAGTGTATAAAATTTGCCTTTAATATGGACTGAAGGGCTGTAGTAGTCCATTCCATTATTCAAAATAAGCTATTTCTTAATGTTCAAGCGTATTTCGATGTTTAGGTCGTTCGTTACTTCTCTAATATTCGTTGCGAAACTTGTTGGCTATATACATATTGTTCCTCTCGTAATAAGCTTTCGAATGAGGTATAAGGTTTATCTATAATTAGGGGCTAAAGGGTCGCAGCAGTCCATTCCATTATTCTAAATATCCATTTCATTATTCAAAATTGGCTATTTCTTAATTTTTATGCGTATTTTGGCATTTGGGTCCTCCGTAACCCCTCTAATGGTCATTGCGGCACATATTGTTTATACTCAGTTTATTCCTCTATCAATAAGCTTTAATTTGGTGTATAAAATTTGCCTTTATTAGGGACTGAAGGGCTGTAATAGTCTATTCCATTATTCAAAATAAGCTATTTCTTAATGTTCAAGCGTATTTCGATATTTAGGTCGTTCGTTAATTCTCTAATATGCGTTGCGGAACTGTTGACTATATAAATTTTGTTCCTCTCGTAATAAGCTTTCGAATGAGGTATAATGTTTATCTATAAGTAGGGGCTAAAGGGTCGCAGCAGTCCATTCCATTATTCAAAATATCCATTTCATTATTCAAAATTGGCTACTAGTATTTCTTGATTTTCATCCATATTTTGGCATTTAGGTCCTCCGTAATCCCTCTAATGGTCATTGCGGCATATATCGTTTATACTCAGTTTATTCATCTATCAATAAGCTTTTTTATTAGGGACTGAAGGGCTGTAGTAGTCCATTCCATTATTCAAAATTGGCTATTTCTTAATTTCCATGCGTATTTTGGCATTTAGGTCCTCCGTAACTCCCTCTAATGGTCATTGTGGCACATATCGTTTTTACTCAGTTTATTCCTCTATCAATAAGCTTTAATTTGGTGTATAAAATTTGCCTTTATTAGGGACTGAAGGGATGTAGTAGTCCATTCCATTATTCAAAATCAGCTATTTCTTAATGTTCAAGAGTATTTCGATATTTAGATCGTTCGTTACTTCTCTAATATGCATTGCGGGATTTGTGGACTATAAACCTTTTGTTCCTCTCGAAAAAAGCTTTCGAATGAGGTACAAAGTTTATCTATAATTAGAGGCTAAAGGGTCGCAGCAGTCCATTCCATTATTCAAAATATCCATTTCATTATTCAAAATTGGCTATTTCTTAATTTTCATGCGTATTTTGGCATTTAGGTCCTCTGTAACCCCTCTAATGGTCATTGCGGCACATATCGTTTATACTCAGTTGATTCCTCTATCAATAAGCTTTAATTTGGTGTATAAAATTTGCCTTTATTAGGGACTGAAGGGATGTAGTAGTCCATTCCATTATTCAAAATAAGCTATTTCTTAATGTTCAAGCGTATTTTGGTATTTAGGTCGTTCGTTACTTCTCTAATATGCGTTGCGGAACTTGTTGACTATAAACATTTTGTACCTCTCGTAATAAGCTTTCGAATGAGGTAGAAGGTTTATCTATAATAAGGGCTAGAGGGTCGCCGCAGTCCATTTCATTATTCAAAATATCCATTTCATTATTCAACATGGCTATTTCTTAATTTTCACGCGTATTTTGGCATTTAGGTCTTCTAATATTCGTTGCGGAACATATTGACTATGTACATTTTGATCCTCTTGTAATCAGCTTTCGAATGAGGTATAAGGTTTCTCTATAATTAGGGGCTAAAGGGTCGCAGCAGTCCATTCCATTATTCAAAATATCCGTTTCATTATTCAAAATTGGCTATTTCTTAATTTTCACGCGTATTTTGGCATTTTGGTCTTCTAATATTCGTTGCGGAACATATGGACTATATACATTTTATTCCTCTTGAATCAGCTTGTGAATGAGGTATAAGGTTTATCTATAATTAGGGGCTAAAGGGTCGCCGCAGTCCATTTCATTATTCAAAATATCCATTTCATTATTCAAAATTGGCTATTTCTTAATTTTCACGCGTATTTTGGCATTTAGGTCTTCTAATATTCGTTTCGGAACATATTGACTATAAACATTTTGTTCCTATTGTAATCAGCTTTCGAATGAGGTATAAGGTTTATCTATAATTAGGGGCTAAAGGGTCGCCGCAGTCCATTCCATTATTCAAAATATCCATTTCATTATTCAAAATTGGCTATTTCTTAATTTTCACGCGTATTTTGGCATTAAGGTCTTCTGATATTTGTTGCAGAACATATTGACTATATACATTTTGATCCTCTTGTAATCAGCTTTCGAATGAGGTATAAGGTTTCTCTATAATTAGGGGCTAAAGGGTCGCAGCAGTCCATTCCATTATTCAAATTATCTATTTCATTATTCAAAATTGGCTATTTCTCAATTTTCACGCGTATTTTGGCTATTAGGTCTTCTAATATTCGTTCCGAAGCATATTGACTATATACATTTTGTATCTCTTGTAATCAGCTTTCGAATGAGGTATAAGGTTTATCTATAATTAGGGGCTGAAGGGTCGCTGCAGTCCATTCCATTATTCAAAATATCCATTTCATTATTCAAAATTGGCTATTTTTTAATTTTCACGCGTATTTCTGCATTGAGGTCTTCTAATATTCGTTGCGGAACATATTGACTACATACATTTTGTCCCTCTTGTAATCAGCTTTAGAATGAGGTATAAGGTTTATCTATAATTAGAGGCTAAAGGGTCGCCGCAGTTCATTCCATTATTCAAAATATCCATTTCATTATTCAAAATAAGCTATTTCTTAATTTTCAAGTGTATTTCGATATTTAAGTCGTTCGTTACTTCTCGAATATGCGTTGCGGAACTTTTTGACTATTTACATCTTGTTCCTCTCGTAAACAGCTTTCGAATGAGGTATAAGGTTTATCTATAATTAGGGGCTTAAGGGTCGCTGCAATCCATTCCATTATTCAAAATATCCATTTCATTATTCAAAATTGGCTACTAGTATTTCTTAATTTTCACGCGTATTTTGGCATTTAGGTCTTCTAATATTCGTTGCGAAATATATTGACTATATACATTTTGTATCTCTTGTAATCAG
Organism: Mytilus edulis; assembly: GCA_019925275.1. Lineage (NCBI taxonomy): Eukaryota > Metazoa > Mollusca > Bivalvia > Mytilida > Mytilidae > Mytilus > Mytilus edulis. The sequence continues at coordinate 57,175,422 of CM034350.1, read as the reverse complement.
CTTTCGAATGAGGTATAAGGTTTATCTATAATTAAGGGTTAAAGGGTCGCCGCAGTCCATACCATTATTCAAAATATCCATTTCATTATTCAAAATTGGCTATTTCTTTATTTTCACGCGTATTTTGGCATTTAGGTCTTCTAATATTCGTTGCGGAACATATTGACTATATACCTTTTGATCCTCTTGTAATCAGCTTTCGAATGAGGTATAAGGTTTATCTATAATTAGAGGCTAAAGGGTCGCCGCAGTCCATTCCATTATTCAAATTATCTATTTCATTATTCAAAATTGGCTATTTCTCAATTTTCACGCGTATTTTGGCTATTAGGTCTTCTAATATTCGTTCCGAAACATATTGACTATATACATTTTGTATCTCTTGTAATCAGCTTTTGAATGAGGTATAAGGTTTATCTATAATTAGGGGCTGAAGGGTCGCTGCAGTCCATTCCATTATTCAAAATATCCATTTCATTATTCAAAATTGGCTATTTTTTAATTTTCACGCGTATTTCTGCATTGAGGTCTTCTAATATTCGTTGCGGAACATATTGACTACATACATTTTGTTCCTCTTATAATCAGCTTTAGAATGAGGTATAAGGTTTATCTATAATTAGAGGCTAAAGGGTCGCCGCAGTTCATTCCATTATTCAAAATAAGCTATTTCTTAATTTTCAAGTGTATTTCGATATTTAAGTCGTTCGTTACTTCTCGAATATGCGTTGCGGAACTTTTTGACTATATACATCTTGTTCCTCTCGTAAAAAGCTTTCGAATGAGGTATAAGGTTTATCTATAATTAGGGGCTAAAGGGTCGCTGCAGTTCATTCCATTATTCAAAATATCCATTTCATTATTCAAAATTGGCTACTAGTATTTCTTAATTTTCACGCGTATTTTGGCATTTAGGTCTTCTAACATTCGTTGCAAAATATATTGACTATATACATTTTGTTCCTCTTGTAATCAGCTTTCGAATGAGGTATAAGGTTTATCTATAATAAAGGGTTAAAGGGTCGCCGCAGTCCATACCATTATTCAAAATATCCATTTCATTATTCAAAATTGGCTATTTCTTTATTTTCACGCGTATTTTGGCATTTAGGTCTTCTAATATTCGTTGCGGAACATATTGACTATATACCTTTTGATCCTCTTGTAATCAGCTTTCGAATGAGGTATAAGGTTTATCTATAATTAGGGGCTAAAGGGTCGCCGCAGTCCATTCCATTATTCAAATTATCTATTTCATTATTCAAAATTGGCTATTTCTCAATTTTCACGCGTATTTTGGCTATTAGGTCTTCTAATATTCGTTCCGAAACATATTGACTATATACATTTTGTATCTCTTGTAATCAGCTTTTGAATGAGGTATAAGGTTTATCTATAATTAGGGCTGAAGGGTCGCTGCAGTCCATTCCATTATTCAAAATATCCATTTCATTATTCAAAATTGGCTATTTTTTAATTTTCACGCGTATTTCTGCATTGAGGTCTTCTAATATTCGTTGCGGAACATATTGACTACATACATTTTGTTCCTCTTATAATCAGCTTTAGAATGAGGTATAAGGTTTATCTATAATTAGAGGCTAAAGGGTCGCCGCAGTTCATTCCATTATTCAAAATAAGCTATTTCTTAATTTTCAAGTGTACTTCGATATTTAAGTCGTTCGTTACTTCTCGAATATGCGTTGCGGAACTTTTTGACTATATACATCTTGTTTCTCTCGTAAAAAGCTTTCGAATGAGGTATAAGGTTTATCTATAATTGGGGGCTAAAGGGTCGCTGCAGTTCATTCCATTATTCAAAATATTCATTTCACTATTCAAAATTGGCTACTAGTATTTCTTAATTTTCACGCGTATTTTGGCATTTAGGTCTTCTAACATTCGTTGCAAAATATATTGACTATATACATTTTGTTCCTCTTGTAATCAGCTTTCGAATGAGGTATAAGATTTATCTATAATTAAGGGCTAAAGGGTCGCCGCAGTCCATACCATTATTCAAAATATCCATTTCATTATTCAAAATTGGCTATTTCTTTATTTTCACGCGTATTTTGGCATTTAGGTCTTCTAATATTCGTTGCGGAACATATTGACTATATACCTTTTGATCCTCTTGTAATCAGCTTTCGAATGAGGTATAAGGTTTATCTATAATTAGGGGCTAAAGGGTCGCTGCAGTCCATTCCATTATTCAAAATATCCGTTTCATTATTCAAAATTGGCTATTTTTTAATTTTTACGCGTATTTTGGTATTTAGGTCTTCTAATATTCGTTGCAGAACATATTGACTATATACATTTTGTTCCTCTTGTATTCAGCTTTCGAATGAGGTAAAAGGTAGTCTATGATTAGGGGCTAAAGGGTCGCCACAGTCCATTCCATTATTCAAAATATCCATTTCATTATTCAAAATGAGCTATTTCTTAATTTTCAAGTGTATTTCGATATTTAAGTCGTTCGTTACTTGTCGAATATGCGTTGCGGAACTTTTTGACTATGAACATCTTGTTCCTCTTGTAATCAGCTTTCGAATGAGGTAGAAGGTTTATCTATAATTAGGGGCTTAAGGGTCGCCGCAGTCCATTCCATTATTTAAAATATCCATTTCATTATTCAAAATTGGCTATTTCTTTATTTTCACGCGTATTTTGGCATTTAGGTCTTCTAATATTCGTTGCGGAACATATTGACTATATACATTTTGTTCCTCTTGTAACCAGCTTTCGAATGAGGTATAAGGTTTATATATAATTAGGGGCGAAAGGGTCGCCGCAGCCCATTCCATTATTCAAAATATCCATTTCATTATTCGAAATAAGCTATTTTTTAATTTTTAAGTGTATTTCGATATTTGAGTCGTTCGTTACTTCTCGAATATGCGTTGCGGAACTTTTTGACTATGAACATCTTGTTCCTCTCGTAAAAAAGCTTTCGAATGAGGTATAAGGTTTATCTATAATTAAGGGCTAAAGGGTCGCCGCAGTTCATTCCATTATTCAAAATATCCATTTCATTATTCAAAATTGGCTATTTCTTAATTTTCACGCGTATTTTGGCATTTAGGTCTTCTAATATTCGTTGCAGAACATATTGACTATATACATTTTGTTCCTCTTGTATTCAGCTTTCGAATGAGGTAAAAGGTTTGTCTATGATTAGGGGCTAAAGGGTCGCCACAGTCCATTCCATTATTCAAAATATCCATTTCATTATTCAAAATGAGCTATTTCTTAATTTTCAAGTGTATTTCGATATTTAAGTCGTTCGTTACTTGTCGAATATGCGTTGCGGAACTTTTTGACTATGAACATCTTGTTCCTCTTGTAATCAGCTTTCGAATGAGGTAGAAGGTTTATCTATAATTAGGGGCTAAAGGGTCGCCGCAGTCCATATCATTATTCAAAATATCCGTTTCATTATTCAAAATTGGCTATTTCTTAATTTTCACGCGTATTTTGGTATTTAGGTCTTCTAATATTCGTTGCAGAACATATTGACTATATACATCTTGTTCCTCTCGTAAAAAGCTTTCGAATGAGGTATAAGGTTTATCTATAATTAGGAGCTTAAGGGTCGCCGCAGTCCATTCCATTATTCAAAATATCCATTTCAGTATTCAAAATTGGCTATTTCTTAATTTTCACGCGTATTTTGGCATTTAGGTCTTCTAATATTCGTTGCAGAACATATTGACTATATACATTTTGTTCCTCTTGTAACCAGCTTTCGAATGAGGTATAAGGTTTATATATAATTAGGGGCGAAAGGGTCGCCGCAGCCCATTCCATTATTCAAAATATCCATTTCATTATTCGAAATAAGCTATTTTTTAATTTTTAAGTGTATTTCGATATCTGAGTCGTTCGTTACTTCTCGAATATGCGTTGCGGAACTTTTTGACTATGAACATCTTGTTCTTCTCGTAAAAAGCTTTCGAATGATGTATAAGGTTTATCTATAATTAAGGGCTAAAGGGTCGCCGCAGTTCATTCCATTATTCAAAATATCCATTTCATTATTCAAAATTGGCTATTTCTTAATTTTCACGCGTATTTTGGCATTTAGGTCTTCTAATATTTGTTGCGGAACATATTCACTATATACATTTTGTTCCTCTTGTAATCAGCTTTCGAATGAGGTATAAGGTTTATCTATAGTTAGGGGATAAAGAGTCGCAGCAGTCCATCCCATTATTCAAAATATCCATTTCATTATTCAAACATGGCTATTTCTTAATTTTCACGCGTATTTTGGCATTTAGGTCTTCTAATATTCGTTGCAGAACATATTGACTATATACATTTTGTTCCTCTTGTAATCAGCTTTCGAATGAGGTATAAGGTTTGTCTATAATTAGGGGCTAAAGGGTCGCCGCAGTCCATTTCATTATTCAAAATATCAATTTCATTATTCAAAATAAGCTATTTCTTAATTTTCAAGTGTATTTCGATATTTAAGTCGTTCGTTACTTCTCGAATATGCGTTGCGGAACTTTTTGACTATATACATCTTGTTCCTCTCGTAAAAAACTTTCGAATGAGGTATAAGGTTTATCTATAATTAGGGGCTAAAGGGTCGCCGCAGTCCATTCCATTATTCAAAATATCCATTTCAGTATTCAAAATTGGCTATTTCTTAATTTTCACGCGTATTTTGGCATTTAGGTCTTCTAATAATTGTTGCGGAACTTTTTGACTATATACATTTTGTTCCTCTTGTAATCAGCTTTCGAATGAGGTATAAGGTTTATCTATAATTAGGGGCTAAAGGGTCGCCGCAGTCCATTCCATTATTCAAAATATCCATTTCATTATTCAAAATTGGCTATTTCTTAATTTTCACGCGTATTTTGGCATTTAGGTCTTCTAATATTCGTTGCGGAACATATTGACTTCATACATTTTGTTCCTCTTGTAATCAGCTTTTGAATGAGGTAGAAGGTTTATCTATAATTAGGGGCTAAAGGGTCGCAGCAGTCCATTCCATTATTAAAAATATCCATTTCATTATTCAAAATTGGCTATTTCTTAATTTTCACGCGTATTTTGGCATTTAGGTCTTCTAATATTCGTTGCGGAACATATTGACAATATACATTTTGTTCCTCTTGTAATCAGCTTTCAAATGAGGTATAAGGTTTATCTATAATTAGGGGCTAAAGGGTCGCAGCAGTCCATTCCATTATTCGAAATATCCATTTCATTATTCAAAATTGGCTATTTCTTAATTTTCACGCGTATTTTGGCATTTAGGTCTTCTAATATTCGTTGCGGAACATATTGACAATATACATTTTGTTCCTCTTGTAATCAGCTTTCGAATGAGGTAGAAGGTTTATCTATAATTAGGGGCTAAAGGGTCGAAGCAGTCCATTCCATTATTCAAAATATCCATTTCATTATTCAAAATTGGCTATTTCTTAATTTTCACGCGTATTTTGGCATTTAGGTCTTCTAATATTCGTTGCGGAACATATTGACTATATACATTTTGTTCCTGTTGTAATCAGCTTTTGAATGAGGTATAAGGTTTGTCTATATTTAGGGGCTGAAGGGTCGCAGCAGTCCATTCCATTATTCAAAATATCCATTTCATTATTCAAAATTGGCTATTTCTCAATGTTCAGGCGTATTTCGATATTTAAGTCCTTCGTTCCTCCTGTAATATACGTAGCGGAACATACTTACTATATACCGTTTGTCCCTCTCTCAATAAGCTTTCGATTGATGTATAATATATATCTGTAGTTAGGGGCTGAGGGGTCCTGCCAGTCCATTCCATTATTCAAAATATCCATTTCATTATTCAAAATTGGCTATTTTTCAATGTTCACGCGTAATTCGATATTTAAGTCCTTCGTTACTCCTGTAATATCTGTTGCGGAGCATATTGACTGTATACCTTTTGTTCCTCTCTTAATAAGCTTTCGATCGAGGTAAAATATATATATCTGAAATTAGGGGCTGAAGGGTCCTGCCAGTCTATTCCATTATTCAAAATATCCATTTCATTATTCAAAATTGGCTATAATAATTTCTCAATGTTCAGGCGTATTTCGATATTTAAGTCCTTCGTTACTCCTCTAATATGCGTTGTGGAACATAGTGACTATATAACTTTTGTTCTTCTCTTAATAAGCTTTCGATCGATGTATAATATATATCTGTAATAAGAGGCTGAAGGGTCCTGCCAGTCCATTCCATTATTCAAAATATCCATTTCATTATTCAAAATTGGCTAACATGTTTAACCCCGCCACATTATTTATGTATGTGTCTGTCCCAAGTCAGGAGCCTGTAATTTAGTGGTTGTAGTTTGTTTATGTTGTTTATGTGCTACATATTTGTTTTTCGTTCTTTTTTTTACATAAATAAGGCCGTTAGGTTTCTTGTTTGAATTGTTTTACATTGTCTTATTGGGGTCTTTTATAGCTGACTATGCGGTATGGGCTTTGCTCATTGTTGAAGGCCGTACGGTGACCTATAGTTGTTAATGTCTGTGTCATTTTGGTCTTTTGTGGATAGTTGTTTCATTGGCAATCATACCACATCTTCTTTTTTATATTTCCTCATTTTTACCCATGTTGTGGCATTTAGGTCCTCCGTAAACCCTCTTATGGTCATTGCGAATCAAAATATAGCTTTAGTGTCAACAGTCAATTTTTTTTATATTTATTTCATTATTCACCGCTTCAATTTGAATAATGAAACATAAACTATTTCATTATTCATTATTCATTTTTTAATATTGAATAATGAATAATGAACTATGAATAATGGACGTACTTCAGCGCGGTGAAGAGACTGTTAAAAACGGGGAACGAAGAAACGTAAGCAATCTTATAAAAATATTTCTCCGATGAGTTGGATAACCTTCTACATGTTCTATTCACTTCGATATTTGTACATGATGATGATGTAACGTTTGATCAGTAAAAAATATAGAAAATCTGCTATTATATAGCAAAGTAATTGGAAGTGATTTATTTCTTCTAAATTCTAAAATGCCCTTACTGCAGTGACGTCATTTAGAACTGTTCTACAGTCCTGACTGATTTAGTCAGTTCTGCTGACAGTTCTACGGTTAGAACTGATTTGGACAGTTCTACCTAGAACTGATTTAGACAGTTCTACCCTAGAACTGATCCTGACAGTTCTACCTAGAACTGATTTAGTCAGTTCTACCTAGAACTGATTCTGACAGTTCTACTTAGAACACTTTTAGGGTAGAACTGTTCTAGGACAGGTTAGAACAGTTCTATGACAGATATTCTGACAGTTCTAATGAGAGGTTAGAAGTGATCTCCACTGGATGTATATAGAAGGTAATCAAATTCTTGACTGGAAAAAGTTTCTTAGAGTCAGTGAGAACCAGCAGGCCTTAATCAGATTTCTTTGCGAATTGATTGTTCAGCATCAATTCATGGTAAATGAACAGTTACTTTGATACATGAGGAAGTCATATTCTAGCTAGCACTTCCAAGGACCCTAAATCAGCTTAGAAGGAGTATTCAGGTTTTAATAATTATTTTCTACGCCCGATGAAGTAGATACTCGCATGATTTTACATGTTATTCATCTCGCATGATTTTCACATGTTATTCATGTAGACAAAGAATTCGGTGTGAAAGGAACCAAGGGTAGGATAATAACAAAATCACTAGATACAGATGTTCTGATCTTGTGCGTTCTCAACTTCCCCTCCATGCAACAAACGCATAAGCTATGGTTTCAAACAGGCACTATTACTTGCACACAAGATTTGCGCCGCTATATACCTGTCCACGAAACATGTAAAAGTCTCGGGTTTGCATCTGTAACGTTCTACCAGCCGTACATGATGTAACATGATGCGATATAACGTAATCGTCCCTGTTTAGGATCGGTAAGCGCACTGTTTTTTTTAGTTTTTAGTCTTGAAGGACAACCCAGATGATTTCACCGATTTGTCAAACCTTTCTAATTGTGACATCGATGAATCTATAGATGCAGCTCGAGATCTTGTTGTTAGGTTGAATGATCTCAAGTCAAAACTAAAAATAGATCATTGTGTTCTAAAAAAAATTGAGCATAAAATTGGCTACAATTTAAAATTTCTTCCTTGTCAAACTTCCTTGTGAATCTACTTTAAACAATATGTAATAAGACCTTCACTCCAGACGTAAATTTGATGCATTCCGATATAACAAAACTACCCTAACATTCTCCTCTTCAGTTCGAATGGGTTAAGAAGAAAGGCTTGTTCCTTTCTATCTCGTAGGCGTAGGTCAGATGTCATCCGAATTTCGGCAAGATTTAGTTTGTATTGTAAGGGGAAATCTCTGTTTTCGAAGGATTGCATTTGCTTCAAACAAAATCTATCATGTACAGATTTATGCCCATGTCTCAGTCAATTGACATGTGTCAAAATGTAAATACTTGTCTGGTTGCAGTTAGAAACATTGATGACGACGAAGTTGACGATGTATATGATTTTATTTTTCTGTATGTAACTTATAAATCATAGTTAGCTATATCGAATGCAAATTATGCAGTCCATCATATTTTCTAAACAATAAATAAAACATCTACTCAATTTTGAAATCGTCGGAAATATAGTAATAATCTATCTAGTGGAGATTCCGAAAGATATGTAAAAAAATAATAAAAAACACCCTGCCATATGTTCTCTGACCTTGGCGTGGTTAGTGGGCTTAAACTACAGGAGACCATAGTGCATTTGTTTTTTTTTTCGTGTTTTTTGCCATGCTGTTTTCTGATTGTCTTCATTTTATAAGTTTTTAATGTTCCTTTGGTTTCTCACTCTTTTTTTGTTTGCAATTGGTTGTAAAATACATCGGTGCTGTACACAACCCTCTCCCTTGTTATATTTTTGGAACACTTGTTAACATTATAGCCAATTGTTGCTTTGCTCATTTAGGCATCTGTATCTGTATATGTAGGATGCATGGGGTCTTTTACCTGCTTCTAATAGACGTTTTGTTTTCATAATTTTTACCCCCTCCCCCCCCCCCCCCCCCCCTTGTTCTCTGTTTGTAGTACTTTTTATTCTTATAAAGCAAAGCTATACACCCGGAGCTTTATATTCAACCAAATCATGTACTAGTATACTTTTTCACACCCAATAACAGAAATTTGATATTTGCCTAGAAATTGACAAACACCTTACTATCAAAAGACATGAAAAACAAATTTTGTTTTCTATTGTGACAGATATTTGACATACAAATTTTCATGTCCAGTTTTTAGTTCAAGTAAACTTCACGTTGGTCAAACTAACTGTCTTTGGTCAAATAACTTTCTGATAGAACAAATACTACTTAAATCTTTTGTTTGAAAGTAAAAGATGAACAATCAAGTCATAAACTTCGGACAATGGTTGACATGGTCAACTTACGTCAATAATTTAACTTTGATAAACTATAGGGCACAAACTAGTACCAAAGTCAATTAAATGATTGCTATATAAGTAGAAATTCTGCTTTGAGACGTCAAAGTTTGAATTTTGAAACTTATAGGTAAGTCATGATTTTAAAAGTATTAAATTTTAAAGTAAAATATTTTAAACAAGTTTAGACAAATGATTAAAGTTAAGATCTAAAAAAACGTCTGTAGATCTTACTAATAACGAATTGAATACAAAAATTTCAAGTTTAGAAATTGAACTAGGTCAAGGTCACTGTTATTAAACAGCTGTATGAAAATTTCAAATTTGCACCCTATATGCAAAAAAGTCAATCGAGTCATTTTTGGCGATCAAAATATAAATTAAGTTCTAAATGTAAATACAAAAGATATTTTTCTACAAATTAGTTGTTTTTATTTTGCTCCAAACGCATATATGTAGGAGAAACAATTAACCTATCTAAATGTGACTGTGCATTTGTCTTGCATTTTTGCTTTGACCTTTGACCCTGATTAAAAAAAAAAAACGTGACCACGGCAGACAACGACGACAACGCTATTTCGATCAGGCTTGTTTTCCTCTTTCCAATGATATAAAATATACCCGTGTGTTATTCCGTTAAGGCAAATCGATCAAATGTGTTGATTGAGCACCCTACTATTTATGTTATTATATTTTATAACTTATTTTCCAACTAATCAAAGCTTACCAACTTATTGATCATCACTTTCCTTTATATGTCTTTTAACATTCTATTTTGAACAAAAAGATTTGTTACACATACTTCACATGTATTTCTTTCCAATCTGACATTATTACAAAGCCATTAAATAAAATTCAGTCGAACTTGAAAATAAATGTGCAATCAAATATATATGCAAGTCGTCAACTGGTCAAGTGGCTAGATGCACATATCGTTCGGCGTTTTACGTTTCCGCAAATTGGCATTACTTTTCCGGAAAAAAAAGATGACGTTTCCGGAAAAAAAAGTTTACGTTTCCGCAAATAAATATCTTACTTTTCCGGAAAAAAAGTAACTACTCCGGAAAAAATAAATTATTGCTTTTCCGCAAATAATTGAGGAATACCTGTTGATCGAAAGCAAAGCCATAATATAAAATAAATATTAAGTTAGTCAAAGGTCATCATAACATGCAAGTAAAATTCATCATTTAAATCTATGAAAAAAGAGGGACGAAAGATACCAAAGGGACAGTCAAACTCATAAATCTAAAACAAACTGACAACTCCATGGCTAAAAATGAAAAAGACAAACAGAAAAACAATAGTACACACGACACAACATAGAAAACTAAAGAATAAACAACACGAACCCCACCAAAAACTAGGGGTGATCTCAGGTGCTCCGGAAGGGTAAGCAGATCCTGCTCCACATGTGGCACCCGTCGTGTTGCTTATGTGATTACAAATCCGGTAAATAGTCTAATTCGGTAGGTCATATTCATGAAAGGGAAGGGGATTGCAGCTACGACGTAAGGAACACATCCGATATCATCTGTGAAACGGCCATTCCATAACGGTCAACCAACTCGTGATGGCGTCCGTAAAATTTACGAAGTGATGATTTCAATTTCACTATTTGGAACTCTTGGTTTAATAGCTTCCTTGTGAGCAGCAAACCTCTATCAAGAAAATCATGATAGGAAATGCAAGCACGGGAATATCGTATCAATTGGGAGATATATACCCCGTATGCAGGTGCTGCTGGAATGTTGCTACTTAGAAATGGAAAGTTCACAATTGGAAAGCTGAAATCATCTCTTTTGTCGTAAAGTTTTGTTTTCAACCGACCCTCATTGTCAATTTCTAGATGTAAGTCAAGATATGAAGCCGACTTAATTGTATCTGTAGTATCCTTTATCTCTAGTTCGATTGGATAGATGCGTTCCACATAGTCACCAAATTTTGAATTGTTTAGTGAAAGAACATCATCTATATAGCGGAAAGTAGAGTTAAAGGATATTGCTAACTTCTTGTCTTTCTTCCTAAGAAGTTCCTGCATGAAGTCAGCCTCATAATAATAAAGAAACAAGTCGGCGAGTAGAGGGGCACAGTTTGTTCCCATTGGAATGCCGACAGTCTGTTGAAAAACACGTCCTCCGAACGTAACAAATATGTTGTCAATCAAGAAATCAAGCATCTTGATAATATCAGTTTCAGAGAATTTTTTGTTTGAATCAGAGTGATTCTTTACAAAGTAGGATTTATCCCTCCCTAAGACAAGATACTTGTATCTACGTTGGCCATTCTTTTTTATGAAGCAAAGTAATACCAACTCTTTCAATTTGTCTTTTAGTTTGGAATGTGGAATACTTGTGTACAGAGTAGAAAAGTCAAATGTTTTAATACTGTTACAAGATGAAAGAGAGTTAGATTGTATGTACTCTAAAAGATCTTTTGAATTTTTAAGTATCCACATCTGATTCACGCCACCTCTAGAATAGGCAGTTTCACAATAACTTTGAAGCCCGTCTTTGATTGCTGATAAAATAGATGTTAATAATTTAGAAAGAGGTTTCGTGGAGCACTTGGAAGACCCAGCAATATACCGTTGTTTGTAAGGACACTTATGTAGTTTAGGTATCCAATACAGTGATGGAAGATCCAGTTCTTCATCTTTGGTTGAAATTCCAAAGGAACATAGAACAGACCTATGATTATCCAGGATTTCCTCTTTGGTAAGTGTCGTGAGGGTATATGTTGAGTTTCCAAGTGAATTGTCAATACCTAATTCGTTTATCAAGCAGTTGATGTAGTGACTTTTACACACAAAAACGATGTTATTTGGGGCTTTATCTGCAGGGACAACAACATTTTGAAAACGTATGTTCAAAAGTCAGCACTAATCAGAAATATCTTGATATGAGTTCATAAGTCAGTTCTGGTAGAATATTTGTAGCCAACACGCCGCACAAAGTCGACAGTAGTACATTCACCGTTTACAAGTTTTATATTTTGTTCAAGAAGAAAGTCCACCTTCTCCTTTTCACATTTCCAAACGGGTGCTTTTACAGTTAGAGTTTATGTAAGATGTTGTTTGCAGTTTCAGTAACACATGGATTAAAACAAAAATGTTAGGATGGCTTGCGTAAAACTGCTCGTTCAAATGGGCATGAAAAGACTCGACACTATTTGTGTTTTCGTAACAGCAGTATGCATTACACATTCAAAGTCATTATGAACTAACTCGGGCTGGAGAGTTATTCTTCGGGTAGTGCACACATCAATAAGCCGATCCAACAGTTTCGTGTAACATTCCTCGGATTTAAGTGGAAGTAACGCAAATACAAGACGAATGTAGTTACCATTTTTACATCCATGTATCGAATAAACTGTGTTGGTAGAAGAATTTCGGACAGGATTTAAATGTGCCATCTATGAAAATATCAGTCATTTCATTACATAGACATACCAAGTTGGTGAAACATGAAAGTATAACGATTCCCGAATCAAAATCATTGACTAATGAAAAGTGAAAATAAGTTTCCGTTTTGTTAGTGTTCAAATCTATTTGTCTTAATGTCTCGTGAATTTCTAATCTACATTTAGGTAATTTTGGAAACTGCTTTCGCCTGTCTCTGTATAAGGACATAGCAACATTTTTCAAGTCAATATATATTCAAATATTTATAATTTACCAGGTAAATTTCCGGAAAAGTAATAAATACAAATTGCGGAAACGTATACTTTAAATTTGCGGAAACGTAGCATTTGGACTTTGAAAAATTAGCGGAAATGCAATACGCCCATATCGTTAGCCATATAAACGACATGTCCTAATTGGGTGGTTTTAAAACTTCTAGACATATTTACATAAATAAGGGATGAGTAAAGCAAAAAAAATGAAAAAAGAACGACTGAAGTAAATAAAAGGATGTTCGATGTACTGTATACTTCGGTTTATTTAAAAAATCTATACGATGCTTTATTTTTATCTAGTTTCCTTATCAAAATAATTAAAATGAGAAGATACATACCTTGTAGCTTCCTTTACCGTCGATGCTAAAATGTTTAATGTTATAAAACAATTTTAGCGTCTTTGACCTACTTTACCTTTTTATTCGGAGACTTGCGGTTATCTTCTGTTATGTTCAACGGGAACATTAGAATGATCTAGAATATAACCTAGATGGAACCAAGAAGTTGGGTTGCCTTAACCAAACAACCCGGATGTTGAACCAGTTACCATGGTTTCGAACCAAAGAACCAAGGTTCAGATCCAGAAAACCCAAATGGAACCAAGGTTTAGAACCAGAGTGCCCGGATATAACCTAATTGCATTCGGAATTCTCACGACTTTTTATACCTTCAATGTATTTTTTTCAAATCATTTATTTATTTAGTATATTTATATATAATATATAATATAATATATAATTTAAACCCCACTTCGAAATACAGAAAAATGACACTAATGCTACAAAGCAGGAAAATTAAATTAGGAAAAGGGAGGGTGGGTTTTATGAAATAATCCTATGCCTTTCAACCACGTTTGTTTAGACGAGGTGTATATACATAATGTACGCAGCCATGTATCACCATCACTGCTGGTGATTTCTAGTCTATCCTCAATTGAGATAAATCATATGGCCTTCCAAATACGGTTTCGATCCCTAACATCACTGAAGAGACATTTATTGTCGAAATCCGGATCTTGTGTACACATTTTGTTTTGCACCTCATGTTTGTGGTATAACATCTTTGCTGCAAGTTTATTGTTTTTCTGTTTAGTACAAAATTCATATTAAGATCCATTTTGTTACATCTTGTGATCAATTTATTTGGCAATCGCCAATGGCAGTCAGCAGGGTTTAAGAACATCAGTTGTTCAACCTGTTTGTCAAATGCGTTTTGTTAAAATATACTTTTTTCACTTCTTTGGTCTTTTTTGGAAAATGTTGTTTGTGCAGTATTTAGACCCTTCTACAACGAAATTTGTTTTACATGCACATGTATAACAATTGCGGTTTTTATCCAACGCAATCATAGGTTTGAACGTAGTTTTCAATTTAGACTTGTTTATATTTTTTCGTTTGGGTTTGTATTATATTTTCCCTCTAGTTTATATGATCCGTTCATCCTACTTTGACTCTTTAAATTTTAGTCTATCCTCAATTGAGATAAATCATATGGCCTTCCAAATACTGTTTCGATCCCTAACATCACTGAAGTGACATTTATTGTCGAAATCCGGATCTTGTGTACAATTTTTTTTTTTGCACCTCATGTTTGTGGTATAAAATCTTTGCTGCAAGTTTATTGTTTTTCTGTTTAGTACACAATTCATATTAAGATCCATTTTGTTACATCTTGTGATCAATTTATTTGGCAATCGCCAATGGCAGTCAGCAGAGTTTAAGAACATCAGTTCTTCGGCCTGTTTGTCAAATGCGTTTTGATAAAATATACTTTTTTTTCACTTTTTTTGTTTTTGGAAAATGTTGTTTGTGTTGTATTTAGACCCTTCTACAACGAAATTTGTTTCACATGCACACGTATAAAAATTGCGGTTTTTATCCAACGCAATCATAGGTTTGAACGTAGTTTTCAATTTAGACTTGGTGTCACGATATCTCAGTAGCATGGGTTTGAATCCCGGCGAGGGAAGAACAAAAAATTTGCGAAAGCAAATTTACAGATCTTACATTGTTGGGTTGATGTTTAGACGAGTTGTATAAACATAATGTATACAGCCATGTATCACCATAACCGCTGGTGATCCGATGGATAAATCTGTTGTAGAGTTGTCACTGGCTCAGACGTACTTATAAATATAATTATTTTCTGTGACTGTGATTGTATCAGCGTCTGTGGTATTCGCTTAAATTGTATAAATTCAAGATTTAGAAAAAGTTTCTCAGTTTGATTATATTGACATGGTGCTATTATTGAAGAAGGATATCTGTTATCCGAAATATCTAATATTTGTTCATTTTATAGTTATTTAATGGTGATGTTGTACCCTTTTTGACTTGTTATATATATATAGATCTATATATATACAACTCGTCTAAACATCAACCCAACAATGCTTTCGCAAATTTATTGTTCTTCCCTCGCCGGGATTCGAACCCATGCTACTGAGATATCGTGACACCAAATCGCCTGCACTGTAGCCGTCCCGCTAGACCACACGACCACCTGGGCTTCACAAATAATAAAGCTTTCAGTGGCCGTGTGTTACCTTTCCTCGTCATTTTTAATCTAGCGGCGTACTACAGTACATGATGTATAAGGCATGGAGATGTTATTGTTACAGATCAGCTCAATCTGAGTCAGTGACAACTCTACAACAGATTTATCCATCGGATCACCAGCAATGATGGTGATACATGGCTGTGTTATTATGTATATACAACTCGTCAAAACATCAACCCAATAATGTTAGATCTGTAAATTAGCTTTCGCAAATTCTTTGTTCTTCCCTCGCCGGGATTCGAACCCATGCTACTGCGATATCGTGACACCAAATCGCCTGCACTGTAGCCGTCCCGCTAGACCACACGACAACATGGGCTTCACAATAATAAAGCTTTCGGTGGCCGTATGTTACCTTGTTAACTATTTAAGAAAATAGATCCAAGATCAATCTTTTATCTAGATTGGTCAATAGTCAAAATTATTTTCTGAAGCTACAAGTTAAAAAAAATTGAAATATTTACAGGATTGATGATTAGAAGACCCTCTTTATTGATCCTAATTTAATTTGTGTTTGACAAGCTTCAACATATTTCTTTTTTCTCATAAAAAATCCTAACAATTCTAGTACTGCATTAACTATTGGAAGATTCTCTAGAAAAAAAATCAATTTCAATTTTATATGTACTAATTTGGCAAGCATTTAAATGAACAACAGTTATGTATTCACTTTCAAAACTGGAGGAAATATTACTCCATTTCTGAAAAAAAGTTTGACCAACTTGGGCTGGGATTATCTTTACTATGACTTCTATATAAATTCCGGCCAAAGAAAATTAACTTGTCTAGCAATCTATATCTCAGTTACCAGATCGGTGATTCATGATTTTAGGAACCTCTACCTATAGAAACAGTTGACTTATATTTAGGATAAAAGGTGTAGAATGATGTGGAATAAATAACTAAAGTAAAAAGTTGCAACATGTAATTGAGAAAGCTTAAGGAAATGTTGAAATACACATGACGTTCATTATTACTGAATTATTATACATTTTTGTTTAGGGGCCAGCTGAAGCACGCCTCTGGGTGCGGGAGTTTCCCGCTGCATTGAAGACCCATTGGTGGACTTCGGCTTTTGTCTGCTCTTTGGTCGGGTTGTTGTCTCTTTGACACATTCCCCTTTTCAATTCTCAATTTAATTTTACATTATCTATAATTTTGATAAATTACTTTTCTGAAATAAATTATTTTTAGCTTCCACACGTTGCAGTTCTTCAAGAAGCTCGTAAAATACACTTTGATGAACAGAATGATGAATGGGTGAGGAAAATTAAGAGGTTTGTGCATTACATTGACTTTGTGTCCATATCAGATTTGTGATTATCAAGTTTACAAACTAAGGCTGTAAGGATCCTTTTCTTGTAATGTTATTATCTTTATGTTTCTATGTAGTTGTGAACTGATATATTCCTCTTCCAATTGTTTTAAGGGTATTTCGTTTTACCATTAAAGGGAAAATTCGCGATTTTTTACTTATGGTTTAAATATGTTCATTATGACAAAATATATATATTCACAAAGTTTTATCGCTATATGTCCAGTAATAAAGGAGAAATTCAACAATTAATGAAATTTTTTTAACTACTTCCTGTAGGTCGTGACGTTTTCTCCTGGTTTTTGCATGCCGGGATTTAAAATACAATCAGTAAAAGTCTTGGTTTTTAATGATATTTAAACGTAATCGTAAGCGCGCCGATGACTTATGGTTTATCTAATAAACATCCGATAATAAGAAGATAAGACGCACAGACGTGCAATTGTACACATTCATGAGATAAATTTTCTATGTTAAACGTATATATTCGAATTATTTTAGTAGACAACCAAAAAAGTTATAAATTTATTAATTAATGCATTTTCGGACTGATATATGAGGTGAACAAATTAAAGTACAATAATCTGTAAAGACAATATGTTGGTGTACTCTTATTGACCTTTTACTATCTCTGCTTTGACTAGATTTATACGATGTGTGTATTCACGGTTCTGTGGCAAATTGAATACTCTTAGATGGCTTGTTGAACGGTAAATTGTTATTTGCACTTCGGTATTTAACCACGCCTCTAGGGCACACCTTGCCAGGTGTGACTGTCTATTCGGATCAGTGGATTATAAAACAAGGGAGCATTCAATATACACATCTATAATACTAATTCAAGTTTCAAGTTTGTTACAAATAAAAATAGATCGCCGTGGAATTATTTAATTATATTTGCTGTATCATTTATTTCAATTCAAATAAATTAATTTACTAAGTAATAAAATTTAAACAATTTTCGGTTAAGACGGGAAACTTAATTCATGTGTCAGAATGAAATGATATACACCTCTTGTCCTTGATGTATGTCTCATTAAAAAGGGGGAATTAGAAATAGCTTTACCAAAGCATTTTGATTTTCTTTATTAGGCAAAAAATGTACGAGAACACTTACATTTAGACTTTTGAAAGCCATGTATTAATGTATATCTGAAACTATCTGAAGATAAGTAGATAAATCTACCGAAGCGGAGTATAATATGTACGAACAAAGAAAAATACTTTTGTTTTTAAATCTTTGCACATTCATGATTAATTATTGTTATCTATTACTCATTCAATTACTTAATTGGTACCTAAAATATGTCTACCGCTTGGCATTAAAACTCGGTGTAGTAGGAAGGGTTTTATTACATATACTAGATTATATTATTTGGATGAGGATTTGAGCTATCCTATAAAACACATTTATTAGTTAACTACATTCGAGCCCAAAAGATATTAACTTAAATGATTCAATTAACTTTACTCACATATTACTTATATTTCTATCTTATGATTTTTGCGTGCTTGTTTTTATAGAGCAGTTTATATACGGTGCGTAGAAATACCGCAAAGGACTTCTTAGTGCACTAAGGAGAAAGTTTTTGCACTAAGGACACTAAAACAATACGCTAGGACCACAAAGAACATGGATATAAGAAGATATAAGTATATAACTCATAATTTTAAAGTTTGGTATTAATAGCTTTTGTAGTTTTGAAGTTAAATGACTTTTCAATGATCTTTAATCAGCGCGTGCCATTCGACACGTGACCAACGGCTTATTGCAAGTTCCCAATCATCATGTCCAATCAACCTTATCGAATAAACAATTATCTTTTGATCGTTACTAATTGATTAGTTAATGGTAGTTTTTGAATAAACCTAACGGTGTCTCTGGCGTGGTATAATTTCAAATGATGAAAGAAAAATTAAAAATTGAATTTTGTGTTTACTTTGCCTTTGTTTTATTTTGTTTTAAAGGAAATTGTTAAATAAACCTCTTTTGGTTTTTTTTAAAGAAGCCAATTTTGAGATACAAATTGAGAAAAAAAAATGCTTCTGAGATTTCATTTCTTATTTACAACACAAGAGTTTACATCTAGTATTATACCTTGAAAGATATCTGAGAATAAAAAATGTGGCGTCCGTGGGGTTCTTCAAAACCCGATTACAAACGTGTAATAGAAAGACTTCAAGAGGTAAATACTATTTTATGAAATAACATACCGTTTTTTTTTTATTTTTCAAAAAGAGAATAATCATAACTGTGTACTATGAAAAATACTTTTATTACTGATGTCAATGCCTTTTTTTACAATTCATCTTTATTTGATCATTTGAAGATGAAGACCATTTTCTTTTACAATGTAATAGACATTTGAGAAACCAATATATTCACAATGTTGTTGAAGTTCATTTTCAAGTTAACTTTTGGTTCAATATATAAAAATCGTTGTATAGTACAGCAAGATTATGAATTAATTGTTATTCTCCTCTATATGCGTATTTTGTATGATTATAAAATTTAATGCTATAAATATAATACTAATGCATTTAAATACCAAAGGTAAAATATTTTGTATGATTAGAAAATTTAATGTTATAAATATAACACTAATGCATTTAAAAAATACTGTAAAAAAATGTATGGCAATCATACCACATCTTCTTTTTTATATTAATATTAGTTGAATAGCTATTGCACGTGTAAAATGTATATTTCAAGAATACAAAAAAACGTTAACTTCCAAAATGTATTTTAATAAAACAAAATTTACGGGAGCAATTCATTTTTAATCAGACGATTGTGACACCATTATTAACAATACTATAAGTAAAAACTTTGCACGGATTGTGCACTTTGATAAGCTGGTGGCGAACAAAATCTTTTCAAGAACATACACACGCTTTATATATTTATAAACTCAATTCGCCATACCCTGCCTTGAGCGGAGTTATGCTAGATCCACGGGAAGGGTACTATCAAACCGACTCTTCAGGGTACAATTATACAAGTACTAAATGAAGGACGGGTTTGCTTGTATCTTTGCAAGTAGGCATGGCATGACGGGGTTAACACCCGACGGTCAGGTGCTGACGGCTTTCCCATTGCACGGATCTTAACGCTCATACAGGAGTATTACAAGAATTGAGTATAAGGGACCCTTCTTGGAAAGATTTTGTTGTTTCAAGACAATTATCTTGAACTCGCCTTCAGCTTATTTATTTATTGATAAAAGTACTTGTCAATTCCATCAAAATTGCCTTAAAAAAAGTAAGAAAAAAACTGTCATGTTTTCGATACATTTTGTTTTTCATTGTAAATTTATGGAAATATGGAGTTGACAAGAGTTGACAAGATAATTAGAATATTTCAAAATTTATATATATGAAATTCATATCGCCGATAATCATATAACTCCACAGCCCGTTCTGTCATTATAATAAGAGACACTAGAGAACTGGACAACTGTGGTGATATATGATTTTAAGATTTAGAAATAAATTAAATTGGTGTCACAAATGGTATGTCTGCTTGTATTTGAAATAATATATAAAATACATATAATGTTCATATACATAACGGTTGTTTTACTTCGCTTATATTTATATGCTTTTAAATATTTTCAGCATCAAATACAAAGTACTATAATAGAATCGTATCCGCTAAAAATTAAATAAAGTACATGTAAGAAATGAATAGGTCATATATACTTTAAGAAATAATTTAATTGAGAAAACTAACGGCCCAATTCATCAGGGGCCGTGTCAACGAAGCTGTCTTAGGACTAAGACATGTCTTAGGATGGTCTTAGGACACGTCTTAGTCCTAAGTCGGGTTAACGAAAGTCTCCTAAAATAAGATATGTCCTAAATTTGGTCCTAAAGTTAGGATATACAATTAGGTGTCTTAAGATAGTCCTAAAGGTTACATCGTCCTAAAACGTAATAAAAACAACAAATATGGCATAAACTCAATACTTAAAATACTAATACAATATTAAACTATCATTAGATAAAATTAATAAAAAAAAATATTGTTTAATGTTTGTTAAAGATTGAATTGTATTATATTAAATTATTTCGTGCTGCCTTTTTTGAAGCCTAAACAATACTATCATCATAAGCAACATATTTTAAATAATTAGAATATGGGGAAAAGTTTACTTCTAAATTAATTTAAAAACTATGTTATAAACTGTTATATTTTTTAAATGTCATGAAGTGTTATGTTTTAAAAATGTCATAAACTGTTATATTTTAAAAATGTCATAAACTGTTATATTTTAAAAATGTAATAAACTGTTATATTTTGAATTATTTGTTTTCTTATGTGTTTGTTAATGCCCGCGTCACACTGTCCCGATTTTTACGCCGATGGCAACACGATAATGGAAATTTTCAAAATCGGGGCTGATCGTATCCAGATCGGGCTATTCGTAGTGCCATCTTTAACCATCTTTAACCATCGGCCACTTTTTCTAGCCTTCGGGGACAACTTCGGGAAGGGTTCTAAATTTTTTAACATGTTAAAAAATCCCCGAAGGTGCGCCCGATGTTGAGGGTTCGTATTGAGTTCGTATCACCATCCTCAATATCGTAATGTCACCGGGAATGCATCTTTGCACATCGTATTGCATTCGTGTTTCAATCGATTCCATCGGGCAGTTTTGACATTACGATGTCTACACGAATGAATCACGAAGGTACCCGAAGGTCTTACGATGGCAACACGACTTCGTGAAGACCTCGTTAACCCGTCGTGTTGCCATCGAATAAAAGTACGAAGGCGAAAAGATGGAACTACGACGGCAATAAATCCAGCTAAATGTAAGTTAATTTTCGCGCTAAAATACATTTAAAGTGCCATGCGCGATATGCACTGGTCAGTCCAATACGACAGTTAAGAAAGACGTTCACAAAACATGGAGCTCATATCATATGATTCTATGAGAACAAGAAAGGCGACAGCGTTGTTTCTATTAATTCAAATGGAACAAAAAGAGCAGCTATTACAGGCTCAGGATTTACTTTTACAAGTAAAATATTATTTTTTGTCAATTTTTTATATCAAGTAACATAATTAAAGGTGACAAAGAATTTAGAGTTTTTAATTTATATTAGACAATGTCGGAACATATT
Source organism: Mytilus edulis (assembly GCA_019925275.1). Taxonomy (NCBI): domain Eukaryota; kingdom Metazoa; phylum Mollusca; class Bivalvia; order Mytilida; family Mytilidae; genus Mytilus; species Mytilus edulis. The sequence goes on along the minus strand of CM034350.1, from coordinate 57,153,328 downwards.
CAATTTCTTCTATTCACAACAACAACACGAAAAGACAAAAACGTTAGTTATGATAAGAGCGATATGTTCAGGCCTTTTCCATCTGGATTGTTTCACATCATTACATGCTGGGGTTCCTTTAAATAAACGCGCCTCGTACACCAACACTGCAGGTACACGTATATAGGGAAACCAACTTTTTATTCATTATTCTGATTTTTTATGTATCGTCTGAGTTGTTGTCACACGAATGTTTACTCCATAACCATTTTGTTTTCTATATGTCATATTTTGCCGCCTTTGTTGCTTTCCCCACATCCTTCCTTTTGTCTATATTATTGTGATATTCTCCTGGAAAGAGCTCTTTTTGAATAAAAGGGATCAACGAACCCATTACCTTACCTTTATTAAGATAGATCAGTAAACATGGGCATAATTATGGGTGATTATTCAGACTAGTGCACACATTTTACAGTTCAAACAAGGCAATGCCGAGCGTGGCATCCCCTCGTATGTAACATATTGGGGACAAATATGGACACTATATTTGTATATGACACATGCAGAAAATGGTAAATTGAATATGCATATTTGATACATAAACTATTTTTTTAGAAATCAACCAAAACATTTAGTAACTGGAAATACCTTTAATATTGTCTTTAGAACCAGCAGGTAAAAAAATGAGCAACCAATTTCCTGTGTATTATGCTATTTCAAGGAGAAAAAACAAGTCCATCTGCATGACCTTGACCTTTGGCCTTGAACGTAAAAAATGTCAGATCATTACAAGGAGGAACAATATACCAAATGTTGTTAAAATCTTTTGACGCATATTGGTTTTAGAGTGTCCACAAGGGTGATTTTGCCTTGTATTACAAATGCCATTGTGACCTTGACCTTTGAACTTTAAAGTCAATAGCGCTTAAGATATTCTTAACGAGTAACACCATACCAAGTTTTGAGCATTTTGGTTCTAGAGTGTCCATAACAATTTTATCTACACGCAACTTACATGTAGTAGGCGAGGGTATAATAAACTAAGTTTTATAAGAATTAGACAAAAAGATCGATTACCCGCCATGCATGGCAGACTTGTACAGAAACGATATGTTGTCGAAATTCTGTTCGTATTTTTTAGACATCGTATGGCCATCGTGCCATCATCGTAATCCATCGTGTAGCCTTCGTAATCCATCGTGTAGCCTTCGTGATCCATCGTGTAGGCTACGGCTGAGATATGAAGCTTAAAAACCCGTCTTCGGTTAACCTTCGTATGTCCATCTTTTGCTATCGTATACAATTTCGGCACCATCGTATAGACTTCGTTATTCATCGTACTTGCTTCGGTCACTTTTTGGTATTTTAACGAGATCGGGACCAACTTCGTACGAACTTACAATTTTAGCATTCGGGTGTCCATCGTATATTAAAATCGGGACAGTGTGACGCGGGCATAACAAAAATATACATGTTTTAACTTTTTTTAAATATCCGTATATATAAATTTACTAGATATCAACAAAAAATCAACTTTAAAAACAAGCAAAAAAAAATTAAAATCAAAAATCAAATAATAAAAGTAGAAAATACGCTATTACATAGAAGTGAAAAATAAAACAGACAGAAATACAAAATAAACACGACTGTAACAACAAACACAGAACACCAAATACCGTATACATGTTTAATCAGTTTATAAGTGGATTATAAACGGGTCAAGGTTGAGTGAACATGAATTTCTATCGATTACACAGGTGACAATCAACTGATTGAGGCGCGTGTCGATAAAACATTAAATAACTTTCTAATTACAAAAGTTATGATTATGAAATTTGAAATTATGAAGTTTTTCAAAGTATATTTCTATATGCCATGTCCTTTGTGGCCGTTGTATCATTCCATCAGGTCCTTAGTGCACATTTTTGTTCTTAGTGCACTAAGGAGGTCCTTTGCGGTATTTCTACGGACCCGTTTATATATGGTCCAAAAATTTATCATAAAATCATAAATAAAAATATCTTGTTCGGAGAATGATAGTACTATAACAGTGGTTCCAGTCAGTCAAAAGAGTCAGATTTTGACGAGTATGGTCATATTGGGTACGCACTAGAGCCAGGGTATACCGAAGAAGAGCTCCATAAAATGGAAGCTGCAGAAAGTTCCCGAAATCAAGATATCCTTAGCAACCATCGCTAGTTTTTAAAACACAGATTGGTGTTCGTGTACTAACTGCATACTTATGCCGTTATTAACGGAATGTCTATGTTGCCACTAATTTACTCTCTTTGATCGTAATATTGAATTGGGTGAATGCATAAGTAACAGCATCGATTTCATAACAGTTTGTCTGAACCCGGTTGTTCTTGAAACTAACTATATAAGTTTTTTTTAAGTACAATCGTATTCATATTATACATGTTAAATGAATGAACAAATATTAAACCTATCTGTTTATTGTTTTCCGTCCATGTCTGCTCATCGCCAGAAATAAAGTTTGTCGCACGAAAAAATGGTGTTAATTCCAGAGTCAAAATTTAAAGAACTTATTTTCCATGTTTTCTGGTATTGTTCGAAAGAGAATTGACCTAACAGAAGAATTACTATCTTAGGCTGTCAGTAACACATGTAGAGTAGTGGGTCGTTGTTGGACATGCAAATCTTATAAAGTGTATCATCTGTTAAATTTGCAGGTCACTGAAAGGGGAAGTTCCATACGGAAGTAGGTTTTGAGATTGATTTTTTTTTATATCCAGTGACACATTTTACATGCGTATTCTTGAACGTTTGATACATCATTTACTCTCAAATTGCAAAAAACGAAAACTTCCAATTGTATTTATAGTATTTGTTGAAATAGTCCTCGTCTCACAACGTATAATACTCTATCTATTTGACCAACGATGTTCAAAAACAAAAGACAGCGAATTTTATGTCATCTTTCCCTATTTTTGAATGTAACTTATAAGGCTGTTCAACTGGCAAGAATACCGTCAGAGACATATATACATGTCTCTGATACCGCTAAAGCGAACAAGCAGTTTATTCTTTAAATTGCTATCATATCACGGCAAGAAAGAAAATAAATCCCGAAATTGATTTGAAACTTTAATACTCAATAGTTTTCCTAGAAAATACTCACACCCCTTTGGGATTATTAGTGTACGTCCAGTTGCATATATTTTACATGAATGTCGGAACAATTGTGATGATGACGAATTTCTTCCTTTATTCGAGAACAATCTAATTGATACATAAAACTGGGATTTTACTATGTTCATAACTTCGATGAACCAAAGCAAGATATATATCGACCTGTATTTAAATCAAACTGGTTCTCTTCTTCTTCTTCTTCTTCTTTTGGTATACAATATAGTCTGATACATGTATATATTTTAAATTGCACTATAGTTCCGTAACTTTCTATCCAGGCGTATAAGCCAACATCGACAAGTGCGTACATTTTTTAAATCAATATTTTTGGTATGTACCAGTCTGTCCTTTACTATAAATGACAAATTACATTTTCCCAAATTAACCCCTCGGAAAAAATATGTATATAGATTTTTATTTCTTCAAATCTTTTTTTTTTTTTTTTGTGGTATTTTTTATATTTTCATAAATAATATTCTTTACACCAGAAATGTTATTTATAAACAAGCGTACGAGTTAAATTATTGGCATCATATCACTTTCGGACACACAAGACAGAGATGTGTATTATACACCTGATAGTTCAAAATGGAAAGTTATAAGTCTGCCGTGTACACTGATCAATACCTACAGAAGTGAAACGATGCATGAACTTGCAAGCCCGACAGGAAATCGCTTGAATACCCGGACGTGTCACCTGAGTCCTCACACCCCTCACAATACCTTTGGGAGTAATACCTTTAGCCATGCTGGTGATCAGATGAGGAAAGATCCGAATTTATTTGAATAAAGTTTATTACTTTAAAGAATTATGAACGAATTAGATTTTTGAAAACAATTTTCACGGAACACTTATTTATTATTTGAACTGTGACTCTTTAACTAATTCCAATATTAACAGTTTAAAAATAACAGATATATAATAATGGTCATTTAAAAAAAAATAAGAACATTTTCCGTATCAAGTTTATAGTTAGTCTATGGAACGCGTAAAGCACATTAATAGATAATCACAGTTTATCGGCGACAATGATAGATTATCGGTCGACCATTATAGATGTACGGCGTAAAGTATACTTTACGGTCGACCATCATAGATGGTCTAATTAATGTGACTCGCGCGCAGACAATGATAGTTACTTCTTTGATAATGCATTTACAGTCGACAAGGTGAATTGTTTCGACAATGATAGTTAACCTCGACCAAGTGAATTAAAACACAAGTCGTAAATTCGAAAATTTTAGATAAAACCGGAAATGCTAGTCAATTGTAAAATCGATTTTGATTGGCGGTCAACTTTTTTCTTTGGAAGTTAATTCCTTGAAGTTAATTCCTTTTAAAAAGCAAAAGTTACCCTTTCTAAAACATGTTCAACAGGTGTTTTAAAAAATAAATTTCGGACTTCACATCCTTGTATTTACTATGATGGTAAAGTGCATCGGACTATTCGTGCAACAGAATGGACACAATGGACACAAGAGGAACATAGTTTCCAATTTTCAATCCACGAATATTGAAGCTTCTTGTAAAATTTAAAAGTTCCACACATAAATAAAGTTTTGTTTTCTCTATCGTTTACAAAGTAAAATACCTTTTATTATCATAAACATGTATATTTGTATTTTTTCTTAGATCTAAAAGGTTTGATTTTTACAGGTAAATGCATATTACAGGTGGCTAGATTATCACATGTTTACCTGTTATATTGCTAAGAGGTGTCAGAAGTTAAATTTCTATAACAACTGGCCCCAATAAACGTTGACATAAAAGGGAAAAAGAAATAAACGTTTTTTTAAAGAATTTTATAATCAATAAATTAATTCGTGACTGTTTAACAGTAAGAAACAAATTTTCAACATTCATAAACAAGAAATCTTTAAAGATTTATGCTCTATGGTTCTTTTTTTTTGTGTGTAATTATTTGGGTTTTTCTTTTGTACAGAAATCTATATATCATTTCATATAATATTTTATGAAGTTAGTGTGTCTTAACACTGATTAGGACTCCTAAGTGCACTAAGGACTTATAATATGACACTCTTGACAAGAAGGAGTACTATAATACATGTAAAAAAAATCATGTTATGTTAGAGATTGATATTTAATGCATAAACTCAAAATAATAAAATAAACAGAATAAAAAATAAATGAAGTATTTAACAATGTTAAACTTGCCGGTTTTTCTTTGATTTTAGTGAAAATCGATGAACCGCAAGACATGGGTCAAATTACATATCTGATTACTCTATTATCTTAAAAAAATGAAAATTTTAAACTTATTTGCATAAAAAAATATTTCAGATATTATATATGTTTAACATAGAAAATACTTTAAGATTCCGTGATTATTATTTTAATAAGACATCTATGGATAAAAGCTTAAGTATACCTTGGTGAATTCAATGTTGTGATGTCACAGCAGATCTTAGAATACAGAAAGTTGTTACTTATAACGATATTTTTATGAATTGACAAAAGAAAAGTTTGTCCCGGGTAACTGCCCTTCCCCCCTCTATGATTTGGTATTGCCGAAGTGGGAGGCTAAAGTTTAAAAAACAAAGCGACCTAACAGACTACGGAACAGCAGACAGTGGATACAACATTTGATATGTTTTAAAGACACCGTTGGACACAAAATGATTGCACTGGATAATTTCAACTACCACATGATACCCTATGAATTAATTGACATACTTGAGCTCGTCTTAGGAATATATTCTCATTGAACAAAAACGAATTCAGTAAATGTTTACTATAAAAACAGACAACAGACTTGCTGTCTTGAATACAATTGTGGCTTGTATTGTTTAATTCATTTTTAAAGCAACATTTGATCGATTGTTGGTGGCTTAACGTCCAGTGGCAAACATTTCATGCATATTCTAGACGAGAAGTAGTTTTAGAAATTATTAGGGTTAACAAATGTTAAATTGCTCTCATCGTTTTGCAAAAGGATATTTTCTAAGCTATTAAAATTGGTACGTCATATATTTTTCTGACAGAATTACATATTTTGCTCCAAATCAACACATACGGTTCCGATCACATTAAGAACATTGCCATTTTAATATTTTAGGAACTTATTGTTAGGGTGCACCTGAGAAGGAAGGAATATATACCTTGTATTTATATACGTGTGTAGTTCATGATGTTCAAACTATATGTATACTAGACTATACTATTAATGTTATTGTCTTATTTATGTCATATATTGTACTATGCTCTTTGTGAGCCGTTTTGATGGAAATTAAAATCTTGTTTTTTTTCTTGTAAAAGTCTCGGTAATTATTGATATATTAGGGCTTTTGAACCCGTATAAACCCGCTGCATTTGTTTGCACCTGCCCTTTGTTGTTCAGTTGTTGTCTTTGTTGGTGTATCAGTTCATTCATAAGTGCTTCTCGTTTCTCGTTTTTCGTATAGATTAGACGGTTGATTTTTCAGTTTGAAGGGTTATACCCTATCCTATAAGTACTTAAAATTCGGGTGTTTCATCCATCTGTTTTGATGTAGCAGATAACAATTGATCTTGATCTTTAATGTAAAGTGCAAATTTTGAGAGAGAAGTATGATGTAATTCAAATGTGTAAGACTTTTAATGTTAATACAGAAAATTATGTGTTTTCTCATATTTACGGCTGTAATTTTTTTTCAGCTTTGCCAAATAAGTGGAGATAACTCAGATAAAGTATTTTTACAATTATAGAAATTACCTATTTTAATATGTAGCAAAAAAATGTTCGGTGACCATATTTTCTTTTTCTTATCGGAGAGCATGTTATAAGGCAGCAACCATTTGATTTTCGGGGAGGGGGGGGGGGGGGGTGTTATGGATTTTTTTGGAAAAAAAAGTTTGTTTCCAAGTTTTGGAGAAAAAAATAATTTGTTTTTGACCCTGAGAAAAAAAAAGTGTTTGTTTCACCCTCAGCTGCCACTATATGTAATTCTAAAATTGAAAGAAAAAATTGTTTTCGTCTTTTCGCCAAAAAAAAGTTTGTCCAGAAAAAAAATCCTTGCCCCCTCCCCCGAAATTCAAATGGTTGCTGCCTAAGAGCTATATACCGTAATTTTGATTACTTTTTTCTCAGTAAATTTTAAATAGATATAGAATTAATGAGTGCAATTTAGAAAAAAAGGAAAATTCATTTACATTCTTCACTCAAAACAAACTTGTTGATGGCGAGATGTTTCCACTAGTCTTTGAAATTTTACTAGGGAAGTCAGAGGACTTATTAATAAATTCAACATTCTCTGCAATATTGGATACTGCTAACACCCAACGTCAGATTCACCTAAACCCAACAAATTGCTTTATTGATCACGAAGCTGTTGTCTAGATATATGCCAGATCAGCCTTTCCAAAAAAAAAAAAGTATTAAAGGTTGTTTTCCAATATTCCCGTTGTTTGTGCAGTCAACATGACTCTTCAGTAACTAAAAAGAAGAACCAGACTTTCATAACAAAAATTAAGAAGATGTAGTATGATCGCCAATGATTCAACTCCAAAATAGACCAAATGACACAGAAATTAACAACTGTATGTTACCATATGGCCTTCAATAATGAGAAAAGTCCATACCGCATAGCTATAAAAGGCCCCAAAATGACAAATGTAAAAACAATTTATGCACGGACTCATGACCGAAAAACAAATATGTTTTACAGCAACAAACGACAACCACTGAATGGATCCTAACTTGGGACAGGCACATATAGAATGTGGTGGGTTAAAACTTATTCGAAGACACTAACCCTCCTAATATCCTGGGACAGTGATAAAACAATACAACATAAGAATAAACTATTAAATTTAGTGGAAAAAAGCTTATATCATCAGTTAGGTACAAACAAAAATACATCTAACAAACCAAAAAACACAGAGTGCTATGACTATAGGATATTCATCAAGTGACTGCTATGATTGTAGGTTATTCTTCACGTCACTGTTTTGACTAAAGAATATTCATGATACCCATCAAGTAACTGTTTCTACTATATGATCATTTAAATCAAAGTAATTGTTATGATTATAGGTTACTTATTAAGTACATGCTATGACTATAGGTTATTCATCAAGTGTCTGCTATGACTATAGAATACTATAGAATATTCGTCATTAAACTGCTATGACAGTATGATATTCATCAAGTACCTACTTTGACAATTGGATATTCATAAAATACCTGCTATGACAATATTATATTTCTCAAGAAACTGCTATCACAATAAGATATTCATTAAGTAACTGCTATGATTGCAGGATATTCATCAAGTAACTGCTATGACGATAGAACATTCAAAAAGAACCTGTTATGACTATATGATAATCAACAAGTAACTGCTTTGCCTATATGATATTCGTCAAGTAACTCCTATGACAATTTGATATTCAACAAGTACCTGCTTTGAGTTAGTATATGATATTTATCAAGTACATGGTATAACAATAGGTTATTCATCATGAACTGCTTTGATTATAGGATATTCATCAAGTAACTGCTTTGACAATATAATATTCATCAAGTACATGCTTTGGCAATTGTATATCCACCAATTAACTGCTATGACTATAGAATAGTCATCAAGTACCTGCTATGACAATAGAATATTCATCAATTCCCCTATTTAAAATATAGGATATTCAACAAGTAAAATTGAGAATGGAAATGGGGAATGTGGCAAAGAGACAACAACCCGACCATAGAAAAAAACAACAACAGCAGAAAGTCACCAACAGGTCTTCAATGTAGCGAGAAATTCCCGCACCCGGAGGCGTCCTTCAACTGGTCCCGAAACAAATATATACTAGTTCAGTGATAATGAACGCCATACTAATTTCCAAATTGTACACAAGAAACTAAAATTAAAATAATACAAGATTAACAAAGGCCAGAGGCTCCTGACTTGTGACAGGCGCAAAAATGCGGCGGGGTTGACATGTTTGTGAGATCTCAACCCTCCCCCTATACCTCTAGCCAATGTAGAAAAGTAAACGCATAACAATACGCACATTAAAAGTCAGTTCAAGAGAAGTCCGAGTCTGATGTCAGAAGATGTAACCAAAGAAAATAAACAAAATGACAATAATACATAAATAACAACAGACTACTAGCAGTTAACTGACATGCCACCTCCAGACTTCAATTAAACTGACTGAAAGATCATGATTTCATCATATGAACATCAGGCACAATCCTTCCCGTTAGGGGTTTAGTATCATACCATCATAACATATATGAGAAGAACATAACCCGTGTCATGCCAACAACTGGTTTTTGAATAAATGTGTTTAGTTCCGATGCAAAGACCCTATAAGTGAATCAATATTAACGCCAAAATATGCAATCTTTAATGACCTGACAACAGTATCGTAGCTATATCCCTTCTTAATAAGTCTATCCAACAAGTAGTTGCTATGACTATCGGATATCCATCCAGTACCTGTTATGACTATAGGTTATTCAACAAGTACCTGCTTTGACTATAGAATATTCGTCATTAAACTGCTATGACAGTATGATATTCATAAAGTACCTGCTATGACTATATAATATTTCTCAAGTAACTGCTATCACAATAGGATATTCATTAAGTAACTGCTATGATTGCAGGATATTCATCAAGTAACTGCTATGACAATAGAACATTAAAAAAGAACCTGTTATAACTATATGATAATCAACGAGCAACTGCTTTGCCTATATGATATTCGTCAAGTACATGTTTTGGCAAAAGGATATCCATCAAGAAATTCTATGACTATAGGATAGTCTTCAAGTACCTGCTATGACAATAGGATATTCATCAAGGAACTTCTATGACTATCAGATATTCACCAATTCCATTATTTGAAATATAGGGTATTCAACAAGTAACTACTATGACAATAGGATATTCATCAAATACATGCTATGACAATAGGATATCCATCAAGTAACTGCTATGACTATAGGATTGTCATCAAGTACCTGCTATGACAATAGGATATTCATCAAGGAACTACTATGACTATCGGATGTTCACCAAGTCCCTGCTTTGACTATAGGATATTCATCAATTCCCTTATTTGAATATAGGATATTCAACAAGTAACTGCTAGGACAATAGGATATTCATCAAGTACATGCTTTAACAATAGGATATCCATCAAGTAACTGCTATGACTATAGGATATTCATCAAGTAGCTGATATGATAATATGATATACAACAAGGAACTTCTATGACTATCAGATATTCACCAATTCCCTTATTTGAATATAGGGTATTCTACAAGTAACATACTTTGCCAATAGGATATCCATCAAGTAACTGCTATGACTATAGGATAGTCATCAAGTACGACTATAGGAAATTCATCAAGTACCTGCTATGACAAAAGGATATTCATCAAGGAACTACTATGACTATTGGATATTCACAAAGTCCCTGCTTTGACTATAGGATATTCATGAATTCCCTTATTTGAATATAGGATATTCAACAAGTAACTGCTATGAGAATAGGATATTCATCAAGTACATGCTTTGACAATAGGATATCCATCAAGTAACTGCTATGACTATAGGATATTCATCAAGTACCTGATATGACAATATGATATTCATCAAGTTACTGCTTTGACTATAGGATATTCATCATTCTCGTATTTGCATGTAGGATATTCAACAAGAAGCTGTTATGACTATAGGATATTCATCATAAAACTGCTATGACTATAGGATATTCATGAAGTACCTGATATGACAATATGCTATTACTCAAGTAACTGCTATGACTATAGGATATTCATCCATTCTCGTATTTGAATGTAGGATATTTAAAAACACCTGCTTTGACTATAGGATATTTATCAAGGACCTGATATAGCAGTAGGATATTTATCAAATTACTGCTTTGACTATAGGAAATTTATCAAGTAACTGCTTTGGCAATAGGATATTCATCAAGTAACGAATATAACTATCGGGTATTCACCAAGTACCTGCCTTGACTATAGTGTATTCATCAATTCCATTGTTTGAATATAGGATATTCAACAAGTAACTGCTATAACAATAGGATATTCATCAAGTACATGATATGACAATAGGATGTCCATCAAGTAACTGCTGATTTGACATTTTGATATTCATCAAGTACCTGCTAGGACTATAGGATATTCATCCATTCTCGTATTTGAATGTAGGATATTCATCAAGTACCTGCTATGACTATAGGATATTCATTATTCAACTGATATGACAATAGGATATCCACCAAGTATGTTGTTGAGCAAGGACCTGCTTTGAGTATATGATATTTATCAAGGACCTGATATAACAATAGGATATTTATCAAGTTACTGCTTTGACTATAGGAAATTCATCAAGTAACTGCTTTGACATATAATATTCATCAAGTACATGCTTTGGCAATAGGATATTCATCAAGTAACTGCTATGACTATAGGATAGTCATCAAGTACCTGCTATGACAATAGGATATTCATCAAGGAACTACTATGACGATCGGATATTCACAAAGTCCCTGCTTTGACTATAGGATATTCATCAATTCCCTTATTTAAAATATAGGATATTCAACAAGTAACTGCTATGATAATAGGATATTCATCAAGCACATTCTTTGACAATAGTATCCATCAAGTAACTGCTATGACTATAGGATATCCATCAAGTACCTGATATGATAATAGGATATTCAACAAGTACCTGCTTTGAGTTAGTATATGATATTTATCAATTACCTGATATAGCCATAGGATATTCATCATGAACTGCTTTGACTATAGGATATTCATTAAGTACATGCTTTGCCAATATGATATCCATCAAGTACCTGCTATGACAATGGGATATTCATCAAGTAACTAATATGACTTTCGGGTATTTACCAAGTACCTGTTTTGACTATAGGATATTCATCAATTCCCTTGTTTCCATATATAATATTCAACAAGTAACTGCTATAACAATAGGATATTCATCAAGTAACTGCTTTGACAATATAATATTTGAATATAGGGTATTCAACAAGTAACTGCTATGACAATAGGATATTCATCAAATACATGCTATGACAATAGGATATCCATCAAGTAACTGCTATGACTATAGGATAGTCATCAAGTACCTGCTATGACAATAGGATATTCATCAAGGAACTACTATGACTATCGGATATTCACCAAGTCCCTGCTTTGAATGTAGGATATTCATCAATTCCCTTATTTGAATATAGGATATTCAACAAGTAACTGCTATGACAATAGGATATTCATCAAGTGCATGTTATGACAATAGGATATCCATCAAGTAACTGCTATGACTAGCATATTCATCAAGTACCTGATATGACAATATGATATTCAACAAGTAACTGCTATGACTGCAATATATTCATCATGGAACTGCTATAACTGTAGGGTATTCATCAAATAACTGTTATGAGTGCAGGATATTCATCTAGTACCTGATATGAAAAATAGATGTTCAACAGGTACCTGCTATGACAATGGGGTATTCATCAAGTTACTGTTTTTACTAAAGAACATTCCCGAAGTAACTGTTATAACAGTATGCTATTCATCAGATACCTACTATAACAATAATATATTCATCAAGTACCTGCTATGACAATATGTAATTTTTCAATTAACTGTAATAACTATACGATATTCATCGAGAAATTGCTATAACTGCAAGATATTTATCTAGTAATTGCTATGACTGCAGGATATTCATCTAGTTACTGCTATGACTGCAGGATATTCAACAAGAAACTGCTAGTACTGTAGAGCATTCCTCAAATACTGCTATAACAGTATGATATTCATCAAGTTACTGCTATGAATGCAGGATATTCATCAAGTAACTGCTATGACTATGGGATAGTCCTCAAGTACCTGCTATGACAATGGGATATTCATCAAGTAACTAATATGACTTTCGGGTATTTACCAAGTACCTGTTTTGACTATAGGATATTCATCAATTCCCTTGTTTCCATATATAATATTCAACAAGTAACTGCTATAACAATAGGATATTCATCAAGTACATGCTTTGACAATAGGATGTCCATCAAGTAACTGCTGATTTGACAATATGATATTCATCAAGTAACTGCTAGGACTATAGGATATTCATCCATTCTCGTATTTGAATGAAGGGTATTCAACAAGTAGCGGCTATGACTATAGGATATTCATTATGTAACTGCTATGACAATAGGATATCCATCAAGTAACTGCTGGTATGACAATATGATATTAATCAAGTAACTGCTAGGACTATAGGATATTCATCCATTTTCGTATTTGAATGTAGGATATTCAACAAGTAGCTGCTATGACTATAGGATATTCATCATGTGACTGCTATGACTATATAATATTCATTAAGTACTTGATATGACAATATAATATTTCTCAAGTATCTGCTATGACTATAGGATATTCATCCATTCTCGTTTTTGAATGTTGGATATTCAACAAGTACCTGCTTTGACTATAGGATATTCATAAATTCTTTAATTTGAATGTAGGATATCTAACAAGTAGCTGCTATGACTAAACGATATTCACCAAGTAACTGCTATTACTGCAGGATATTCATCTAGTAACTGCTATGACTGCAGGATATTCATCAAGTTACAGCTAGTACTATAGAAAATTTAACAAGTACCTGTTTATGACAATAGAATATTCCTCAAGTAACTACTATGATTTTAGGATATCTATCATGTAACTGCTATGACTATAGGATATTCAACAACTACCTGATATGACAATAGGATATTCATCAAGTAACTGCTATGGTTGCAGGATATTCTTCTTGTCATTTGTATGACTATAGGACATTCAACAAGCACCTGATATGAAAATAATATATTCATCAAGTAACTGCTATCACTATAGAACGTTCCTAAAGTTACTGCTATTATAGTATGATATTCTTGAATTGTCCACTGTGACAATAGGATATTCATCAATTACCTGCTATGACAATATGATATTTCTCAAGTAACTGCTATGACTATTAGACATTCAGCAAGTACCTGCTATGACAATAGGATATTCATCAAGTAACTGCTATTGCTATGGGACATTTCTCAATTAACTGCTATGACAGTATGATATTTATAAGGTACCTAGTATAACAATAGGATATTCATCAAGTTCCTGGCATGACACTATTGTATTTCTCAAGTAACTAATATGACTATACGATATTTATCAAGTAACTGCTATGACTGCAGGATATTCATCAAGTAACTGCTATGACAGTATGAGATTTATCAAGTACTGCTATCACAATACGATATTTCTCAGGTAACTGCTATGACTATACGATATTCATCAAGTAACTGCTATGACTGTAAGATATTCATCTAGTAACTGCTATGAACTGTAGGATATTCATCTAGTAACTGCTAGTACTATAGAAAAAATAACAAGTTCCTGCTATGACAATAGAATTTTCCTCAAGTAAGTGCTATGATTTTAGGATATCCATCATGTAATACCTATGACAATATGATATTCAACAAGTAACTGCAATGACTGCAAGATATTCATCTAGTAACTGCTATGACTGCGGGATATTCATCTAGTTACTGCTATGACTGCAAGATATTCACCAAGTAACTGCTAGTACTATAGAACATTTATATAATACTGCTATGACAGTATGATATTCATCAAGTTACTGCTATGAATGCAGGATATTCATCATGGAACTACTATAACTGCAGGATATTCATCAAATAACTGTTATGAGTGCAGGATATTCATCTAGTACCTGATATGAAAAATGGATATTCAACAAGTACCTGCTATGACAATAGGATATTCATCAAGTTACTGTTTTTACTACAGAGCATTCCTGAAGTAACTGTTATAACAGTATGCTATTCATCAGATACCTACTATAACAATAATATATTCATCATGACAATATGTAATTTTTCAAGTAACTGTTATGACTATACGATATTCATCGAGAAATTGCTATGACTGCAGGATATTCACGAAGTAACTGCTATGACTGCAGGATATTCATCTAGTACCTGCTATGCCAAAAGGATATTCGTCATGTATCTGCTATGACTAAAGGATATTCATTAAGTTCCTGCTATGATAATAGGATATTCATCAAGTAACTGCTTTGACTACAGGATATTTATCAAGTACCTGCTTTGACTATAGGATATTCATCATTTCTCTTATTTGAATGTATTTACATGTACATGATTTGAAGCAGATTTTATTTTGCAGGAATAGATTTGTATTTCAGAATGAAATTTATTCATAAAATGAGAAGGATTAGCATTTTTTTTTAAATAAAATAGAAATTGGATTCCTAAAAAAGGGGGGCCAGATGGGTATGTGTTGGCATTGGATGATTTACAAAGCTAAATTGCATGTACGCGTCATGAGAGCTGTAAAATCTGAAGCTATAATTAGTTAATTTGTTAGTTTTTCCATTACAGTGACATGAAAACCCCCCAAAATACTAAGCGTATAATTTCGACAAATACTCTCGACTTAAATGATGTCGTGAGTAACATTTTGCTCACATTTTTTTAAATTTTACTTGAACATTTTTCTGAGTAAAAGCAGTTTGAAGTGAATGTCAAAATTTGAACATGACCTTGACCTTGACCTAATTTTCTAAGTTGGGACCCAAGGACCTTCAATAATACGACTCTATGGGTATACGGCTTACGAGTTTATATGCATATCACTTATATCAAATGCATAAGGGGAAATAACTCTCATATGGACACTCCGGAGAACTTTGGTGCAATCCAACTCATCATCTTGAAGATATAGCAAGCACTTTAGTAAAATAAATTTGTCGTAATCTTTTACGGTTGTGAAGGAGAAGTGGACACAAGGAAAACAGTGTTCGGGGAGATAACTCTTACAATGTAAAGTGTACGGTTTAACAGGGTCAGTTTCAAAAGCGCAATAACTGTTCGATATCATATGCGAAAAAATCTAGGCGACATCTTGCGAAACCACAATACTACGAAAGAACAAAATGTGGCGGAAGAAAAAAATAAAATCTCATAACAAAACCAATAGGTCTTTCCACGGAAAAGTTTAAAGACCTACTAATCAAAACCAAATAAATGGGTCTTTCCACGGAGAGGTGGAAAGACCTAATAATCAGAACAAAATCAATAGGTCTTTCCACGGAAAGGTAGAAAGACCTAAGTAATATGATTGTCAATGAACTATGGAAGTTATACTACTATTCTAGAAAATAACCGTATGTCATCTCCGTACCTATATCATCGTCCTAAGAATATATGAAATATTTGCCTCTGAACGTTAATCAACCAATAATCGATAATTCATTAATATGTCAAACCATTGAAGGTAACATGGAAACTAAGTACAAACTAGTATGATTGTCAATGAACCATAAAATTTATACTATTATACTACCAAACAGCCGTGTGTCATCTCTATATTATAGCCCTAAAAAACATGAAATATGTGCCACTAGATGTTAAGCGACCACAATCAAGAATTCATCGCTATATCATTTCAAACCTTATACAGAACATGAAAACTAGTTATAAATCAATATGACTGACAATGAACTATGGAAGTTATACTATAATACTAGCAAACAACCTTATATCATCACTATATCATCATCCTACACATACATGCGATACTTGCCACTGGGCTTTAAGCAACCAACAATATATAATTCTTCGCCAATCGTATCAAACCTTAGAAGGTAACATGCAACCTGATTACAAATAATATGATTGTCAATG
Organism: Mytilus edulis; assembly: GCA_019925275.1. Taxonomy (NCBI): domain Eukaryota; kingdom Metazoa; phylum Mollusca; class Bivalvia; order Mytilida; family Mytilidae; genus Mytilus; species Mytilus edulis. The sequence goes on along the minus strand of CM034350.1, from coordinate 57,136,397 downwards.
AGCTACCTATGGAAGTGATGCTATTATAATACAACAGATCGTTGGCGTTTTAATGGGCGGAGTTGCCTTCCTGGAAATATTTGATATTGCTATATTTGACAATGACCATAATAATAAACAATAAAATGAAGCAATATCTTACAAAAATAATATCAAATTGCACAAAAGAACGAGAAATGATGGATTTAATATATTCAAAGAAGACGGTGAACAAAAACTATTTCAATTTAATTCCTTACAAATTGCGAGAATTATTAGAAACAATAGCAACATGTACAAAATTTGTTTCTGAATATATTCTGTCTACAGATATTCATTGGTTATAGTTCTGCCAAATTAAAATATTTTGATTCTTTCGAGTTTAAGCTGTCTGCCTGTGAGGCTTACTTTCTTTAAAAGTGTTTCACCGTCTATATGATTTTTTTTTTCTTTTTTTCTTGATAAACTTTATTTAATTATGTACAATTAGATATTCATTAGACAGTATCTGTCGGCCTCTGATGAGGGTTTACCTGGGAATATTCCTGAGAGAACCCGAAACATTACATATTGAATTCTATAGAATTAAGCAATATAAAGTACGTAGTGTCAGGTCAGAAATATTGATGCCATACCATGAATAAGTGGATTTATGGTTATTTTATACACCAAACAAATAAAAAGCTACTTTCTCGGCATTTCTTTTAATTTAAAAATTAAAATCTGGTAATGATCAGTTGATATTGCAAGAAAAAATTCTGTACCGCATTTATTTGCTAAGGTTTGCTTCTTAATTACACAGTGAAATTATATGTGTCCGATTTTCCAATAATTAGTTCTGTAGCCCGAGTTGTGACTGGATTTACAGGTGTGCGATTGCGCAATTTATTGCCCTCCAATTAATCACCTGAAATTAAGCTGGAGGTCAGGAGGTTCTAAATGGATTATCACTTTGTAATTGTTTTTACAACTAAACAAATTACTTTATTTAAACAGATGCACTGGGCAATACTATGGTGTTCAATCCGGAAAAAACAATATATGTCACGGTACATATATATATATATGTGTGTCTCTGTTAATATAAAAAAAAATATGCTTTTTTAATATTAAATATTTGATATAAAAAAAACTATTTTGTTATATTAAAAATGATAAATGATGCATTAATACTGATAAATAGAAAGTAAATTATTCTACAACGACTTGCCATGTATATGAATTTAGTGCCAGTTATAACTTATTAAAAGAGGGATGAAAGATACCAAAGGGACAGTCAAACTCATAAATCTAAAACAAACTGACAACGCCTTGGCTAAAAATGAAAAAGACAAACAGAAAAACAATAGTACACATGACACAACATAGAAAACTAAAGAATAAACAACACGAACCCCACCAAAAACTAGGGGTGATCTCAGGTGCTCCGGAAGGGTAAGCAGATCCTGCTCCACATGCGGCACCCGTCGTGTTGCTTATGTGATTACAAATCCGGTAAATAGTCTAATTCGGTAGGTCAAATTCATGAAAGGGAAGGGGATTGTAGTTACGACGTGAGGAACATATCCGATATCATTTGTGAAATGGTTATTCCATAACGGTCAACCAACTCGTGATGGCGTCCGTAAAATTTACGAAGGGATGATTTCAACTTCACCATTTGGAACTCTTGATTTAATAGCTTCCTTGTGAGCAGTAACCCTCTATCAAGAAAATCATGATAGGAAATGCAAGCACGGGAATATCGTATCAATTGAGAGATATATTAACTTTGTAAAATTATTATAAGTATAATAATTAATATTCCCAGGATTCGTATCTGTTGATCTCTGTTGCAAACGTAAAAATAATTAATAACTGTAAACTTGCATGTAATTAATTTCGTCTCAATTTTTACAGATAAATACTATTAATTGCCGGTTGTTGAGATCTAGCTAGACGATCAATTTGACTTAAACGTGTTGTCATTTGAATCGATGGATATGATTGGACAAAATTAATTAGCATTGTCAATAACCTATTGTGATTGGGTACATATGAATAGCTATCGAAAACAGGGCGTAAATGCATTTACGAATCGCCCGTTAAACTGTTATTATCCAATAATGTGGTTCCCGCGTTCCTTTATTATAGATTGTCGACTGTTAATGCATTTATGATCGATAATGATAGATTGTCGACGATAATTTCGTAAATGCATTTACGACCGTAAAGTATACTTTACGCCGTACATCTATAATGGTCGACCGATAATCTATCATTATCCCCGATAAACTGTGATTATCTCATTTATGTGGTTCCCGCGTGCCATACTAGTCAGATAAAACAATCGTACGATTGACAAGATATCGACACGCAATTACGACTACATCGGTTACTGTAGTTTTGGTCCTTTGTGTTTTATAGACATATCGTGATTATAATCGTAGAAGATGACAAGATGGCGGAGCGTAGAAAATTGATACTCAAATTTTAAAATCGATGTTGATCTCTTATCTAGCGGAATAAAACTTTAATATCTATAAATTTGAGCCTTTTTATATAGAATGGACATAATATCAATTTTTGATTTTTTTGCGAAGTTTCCCTTTAATGTAACGTAGACGAACTAAAGAAATGCATATTATTTTGTTAATATGTTCTATCTGGGTTTTTTATGGACATTCTGTCTTGCCTTTGTCTGTTACCTGTTTTTGGAAGTAAGACATTGGTGTCGTTATTTGTTACCAGTCATAAAACATTATCTTAAGTTTTCTGATTGGGTCCATTTCAGAAGAAAAAAAACACGATACATTATAACATTTTGTAAACAGAAAATTCAGAATCCTTATATATTAATAATTACATACATGATATTAAGGAGTTAGTTCCTCATAGTCATTCAACTTTTTCTGTGAACCCTTTAGAATTCGTTGCTTCTTTTTTAATCTTTTCTCCATTGAAAAACTGACTGAGCAATAGTCAATTTCAAATTGTTTATGTAAAAAGTAAAATCACAAAAATATTGAACTCAGAGGAAAATCAAATCGGAAAGTCTCTATTCATAAAAGCCTTAGTTGAGGACAGTTGATGTAGCCAATCTTAATTACCTAGGATTGTCAGTTTTCCTATCGAAGGTTGGTGGTTTTCTCCGGACACTCCGGCTTCCTCCACCATTAAAAACTGGCCGCTACGAAATAGCCTAAATGCGGTGCTTAAAAGTGGCATTAAAAACACCAAAAATCAAAAACTCAAAATGTAACTTGGTCAGTTTTAAGAATAAAGTTGAGAAATATATTTTAAGTATCCCCTTCCAATGCGTTGCAGGGGACACATACATGATTGGCGACTGATGACCGTCCGTATGTCTGTCCGTCCTGTCTTGTTAGCTAGTGCACGTGTCCAATTCATGACAGATATTCATACAACTTATATCATTGATCTCGCGGACAAAGTTCTAACATCAGAGCTATTTTTAAAAGAGCAATGTCTCTTTCAATACTGCCTTGTCAGCGCTCTCATGTGTACAATTCTTGCCAAAATTTTATGAAAATTATATTATAGATTTATTTCAGCAATTTTAGTTAGACAATTTTGAAAATCGGTGCTGATTATAATGTATGTTTAAAAGAGTTTTGCCCCTTCATTGAATTATAAGCGCTCTCACTTATGCAATTCTGGCCAGATTTTTATCATATTTATATGAAAGGCTTATATTAGCAATGTCTCGGACAACAGTCGAAAATAACTGTCGAGCTAATTCTTTTTAAAGAGTATTGCCTCTTAGAAACAGTTAAAAATAGCATAATAAGATATTTATAAAAAGGTTTCATTCAAACAGAAATCGTTTTGTTTTAGTTATTCCCCTTCGGAAAATAAAATGTGTTGTGTATACTTTTAAATCATTTGGAAAAGTTCTGATTTGTGTGTTCGAATCCTAATAGGCACATGTAGTTAATTTGTATCTGAAAACTATACACGTATGTAGATATCTAAATAAACAAGGATAATCCAAAGGTTTCTACAAGTGAACTTATACAGTTGAATATGACTAATGCCCTGTTATGGATTTTAATTTTTTTTTTAAATGTTGCAAAAGACAGAAATTTGGTTTTAAAATTTGATTAGCTGAAAGGAGTTTATATTCTTAAACCTTTGATTTAGAGACAGCTTTTATTGATTTTCCTTGCAGAAAAAAAATATTTAGCCTTTTTCTAGAAATATTGGGAAAAGGGAGAATGCTCCAAAATGAGGGAGGTATACTGTTTTACTTCTTTCGATCTGTCTATCATTCTCATTGATACATAAAATATTATACCTCACATTTTTCTTAGGAACCTCAAATCTGAGCTTTCTGAAATTTGGTATTTTGTTTCATATGAGCATGGTACTCTGTTTATTTCCTTTTCACCTTCTTTGCTCATTCAATTCTTGTAAATTAAATACTTCTATATTCTTCCACATAATAGCCATATACATTATTTTTATTCTATTTTTCTCGTGAACTGCCAAGTTTTTTATCTGAAATTTTTATCAAGCTTTATGTGGGCTTTACAGTGATACATTTTCACAGTCATCACTCACCAACAGCCAGTTAACTGCATACTTGAGTATTTCTTTAATCATGTAAGAAATGGTTTTGCATTTTGTCTCAGTTACTACAAACCAAAACAACTTGAAAGTTTGTTTGAAGTTTCAATTGAGTTTTATTTTATCACTCTAAACTATATCAAGAAACCATTTTCCTGTGATATTAAGGAGACATTTTATTCATATTCATCCGTGAAACTAACCAGTAAATTGGAATTTCAAAATAGTCGTTTCTAAATATTTTATAATTTCGGTTTGTCTATTATATATGGAACAAGCAATTCTGGATTAGGCAGTTAACAGATTTCTTAACCTGTAAAAATTCAAAAATCGTTTATATAAACGTTACTGCTCTGACATTAAAATTTTCCTAACTGATCTGGCTCTATGCACAATTGCAAAGATATCTTCATCAATCTGTGGTGGTACCACATGCGTCCCAATCAAATCATGTGGATAATATAAGATCTTGTCAGACTTGCTCTAAATTCTTTGGTTTCAGAGATAAAAGCCAAAATCTACATTTGACCCCTATATTCTATTTTTAGCCATGGCGGCCATTTTGGTTGGTTGGCCAGGTCATCAGACACCTTTTTTAAAAGAGGGACGAAAGATACCAGAGGGACCATTAAACTCATAAATTGAAAATAAGCTGACAAGGCCATGGCTAAAAATGAAAAGGACAAACAGACAAACATAGTACACATGACATAACATAGAAAACTAAAGAAAAAACAACACGAACCCAACCAAAAACAAGGGGCGATTTCAGGATGTTGCAGAAGGGTGAGCAGATCCTGCTCCACTTGTGGCACCCGTCATGTTGCTTATGAAATATCAAATCCAGTAAATAGTCTAATTCGGTAGGTCACATTTATGAAAGGGATTGTAGTTACGACGTGAGGAACATATCTGATATCATTTGTGAAACGGTTATCCCATAACGGTCAACCAACTTGTGATGGCATTAAACTAGATACCCCAATGATGATTGTGGCCAAGTTTGGATTAATTTGGCCCAGTAGTTTCAAAGGAGAAGATTTGTGTAAAAGATTACAAAAATGTACGAAAAATTTAAAAATTTACTATAAAGGGCAATAACTCGTTAAGGGGTCAAATGACCATTTTGATCATGATGACTTATTTGTAGATCTAACTTTGCTAAACATTATTGCTGTTTATAGATTATCTCTATCTATAATAGTATTCAAGATATAACCAAAAACAGCAAAATTTCCTTAAAATTACCAATTCAGGGGCAGCAACCAAACAACTGGTTGTCTGATTCATCTAAAACTTTTAAGGCAGATAGATCTTGTGTTGATAAACAGATTTTACCCTGTCAGATTTGCTCTAAATTCTTTGGTTTCAGAGATATAAGCCAAAATCTACATTTTACCCCTATGTTCTATTTTTAGCCATGGCACCCATCTTGGTTGGTTGGCCAGGTCACTGGACACATTTTTTTTAAATAGATACCCCAATGATGATTGTAGCCAAGTTTGGATTAATTTGGCTTAGTAGTTTCAAAGGAGAAGATTTGTGTAAAAGATTACAAAAATGTACGAAAAATTTAAAAATTTACTATAAAGGGCAATAACTCGTTAAGGGGTCAAATGACCATTTTGATCATGATGACTTATTTGTAGATCTTACTTTGCTAAACATTATTGCTGTTTATAGATTATCTCTATCTATAATAGTATTCAAGATATAACCAAAAACAGCAAAATTTCCTTAAAATTACCAATTCAGGGGCAGCAACCAAACAACTGGTTGTCTGATTCATCTAAAACTTTTAAGGCAGATAGATCTTGTGTTGATAAACAGATTTTACCCTGTCAGATTTGCTCTAAATTCTTTGGTTTCAGAGATATAAGCCAAAATCTACATTTTACCCCTATGTTCTATTTTTAGCCATGGCACCCATCTTGGTTGGTTGGCCAGGTCACTGGACACATTTTTTTTAAATAGATACCCCAATGATGATTGTAGCCAAGTTTGGTTTAATTTGGCCTAGTAGTTTCATCAGAGAAGATTTTTGTAAAAGATTACAAAAATTTAGGAAAAATTGTTAAAAATTGACTATAAAGGGCAATAACTCCTTAAGGGGTAAATTGACCATTTTGATCATGTTTATTTATTTGTAGATCTTACTTTGCTTAACATCATTACTGTTCACAGTTTACCTTTATCTATAATGATGTTCAAGATAATAACCAAAAACGGAAAAATTTCCTTAAATTTACCGATTTTGGGACAGCAACCCAACAATGGGTTCTCCAATTCATCTGAAAATTTCAGAGCAGATAGATCTTGACCTAATTAACAATTTGACCCCGTCAAATTTGCTCTAAATGCTTATGTTTCAGTAATATAAGCCAAAATCTACATTTTACCCTGTATGTTCTATTTTTAGCCATGGTGGTCATCTTGGTTTGTTGGCCGGGTCTATTTTAAACTAGATACACCAATGATGACTGTGGCCAAGTTTGGTTTAATTTGGCCCAAAAGTTTCAGAGGAGAAGATTTTTGTAAAAGTTAACGAAGACGGACAAGGACGATGGACGCAAAGTGATGAGAAAAGCCATGAATGCCAAATTGCCTCTTTTGGATTACTAAACTTTAAGTGTCTTTTTCACTGTTGCTGATTTTTTTTTTTAATTTGGGCCGTGCTCCTATCTGACCATTTTAGACTTATTATTTTTATTGTCCCTTTGATATCCTTACTTAGATATAAGAAGATGAGGTATGAGTGGATTGAGACAACTCTCCATTCAAGTCACAATTTGTAAAAGTAAATCATTATAGATCAAGGTAGACCGTACAGCCTTGAACACAGAGCTTTCGCTCACACCTAACAGCAAGCTATAAAGGGCCCCAAAAATGACTAGTGTAAAACCATTCAAACAGGAAAACCAACAGTCTAATCTATATAAATAAACAGAAACACTAATGAACCACATCAACAAACAACAACTACTGAACATAAGATCCCAGGCTAAGGACAGGTGCAAACAAATGCAGCAGGTTGATACAGATAGAAATTTAAACAAAGATAAAATTCATATTTTAGTTTTGGAATGAATAAGGAGATTTTTAATTCCATACTTAAGTCGATGAAGCTGTATTTACTGACAATTTATATTGGTTATGTTGCAGCGAAGTACTGTCGTTTATCAAACTTTATTTCGTATCCATGAATTATAAATCTAAAGCTGATATTTTCTTATTTTTACTTTATATTCTAAAAGCAGATATAATGTTGAAATCATAGCCAAAACAATTGCTGACCATTGCTCTCTGCCCAAATTGAAGTATTTTTAGTAAGACTAAAATATTAAAACAATTCTGTATAAATTTATAGTGTATTTGTTTGTCACATATACTAAAATAATTAACATATAATCTGAGAAATATTAATAGGAACACCATTGTTCATTTCTGATGATACACTTCAAATGGAATTATGGACTGTACTTAATTTATGGCTCCAGTTGAAGTATCTGAAAGACAAGATTATGTAAAATTATTATTTTTTAGCATAAAAATGTTTTGAGGGAGGGAAGACAAATTGTTGTTATTGTTTAACACCATTATGGTCAAAATAGATTAGAGTTCATACCCTGACAAATAAAAAAGACTGTAATACATTTAGGTATAAAATGCAAGTGATGAGGTGAACATATTATATTTATCTGTAGTAAAGAAATGTCTTCTTTGATTTAATTTTAGTTGAGACTTTTCCCTTGGCTGCTATGGGAAGGCAGTCTGGTTTATTTTCTCATTAGACTACAGTGAATTCACTTTTTAGCTCACCTGGCCCAAAGGGCCAAGTGAGCTTTTCTCACCACTTGGCGTCCGTCGTCCGGCGTCGTCGTCGTTAACAATTTACATTTTGAACTTCTTCTAGAGAACCACTGAATGGAATGGAACCAAACATGGCATGAATGTTCCTTATGAGGTGCTGACCAAGTGTTGTTACTTTGTAGCCGATCCATCATCCAAGATGGCCGCCAGCGGGGGACTTAGTTTAACATAGGACCCTATGGGAAATGCATACAAATGACTTCTTTTAGAGAACCATTGAATGGAATGAAACCAAACATGGCATGAATGTTCCTTATGAGGTGCTGACCAAGTGTTGTTACTTTGTAGCCGATCCGTCATCCAAGATGGCCACCAGTGGGGGACTTTTGAATGAAATTAAACATGTTCCTTTCCTTATAAATGAGGTTGTGTTGTCACTTTTAGCCAAATTTTTTTTTTTTTTATATGATTTCAAAAACCCAAGTAGAATCAGGTGAGCGATACAGGCTCTTGAGAGCCTCTAGTTTTTGTGGGTACCAATTATTGTCAATTGAGGAAAAATTGCGCTTTTGTGAATATTTTGATTTCACGGTTTTTAAAAAGTCTGCATACATCCCTCCAGAAAATTTGTATTTGTTTAAATAAAAGGCTCACCTTTTACCATAAAATCTACAAAAATTGATATCCAACAAATAATAATGATGCCGCTGTGTGGTACAAGCAAGCCATATAAAAATCCTTAATTGATCATTGTAAAGAAATACATGAATTTACATCAGTCTTAAGCAAATGAACACAACTTTGAAAATTATTTTTTCTAAACTTTTTAAAAGAATAGCAGCTGCCAACTGTATAACAAGTTGGATTCTTTAAAAGGAATTTGTATACTTTGTCATGGTTTTAAGGGATAAGAACTCTTACTCCATTGTACTCAAATTATGTCAATGGAAAGCTCTTTTTGGAGAAAACAATGTTTCAATATTGTGCTATGATATTGTATTTTCCTTGTTAATTAAACTTTGATTATCTTACCAGATGGAAATTGTGATATTTTTCCAACTGCCTTAATAACTGTTCCAATTGTTTGCTCTTAGTTCAAAATAAATATCTATGTATATCACATGAACTCTGATTGACTGATATAAAATATTTCTATCTACATGTAGTATGTTACTGACTACTTAGATAAGTGTCTGTCTCTGTATACCAGGACATCTTTCTGCTCCAGTTAGATGGTCCTTTTCTTTGAAAGACTGTATAATAAGCTAATAACTGAGGCCATCATAATCACAAGTAATGAATCCATTGTATTTAGATATTTGTACCATCTGAACAGGATACTATAAATTCATTTGTTCACCTGGAAAATAAAAAATAATTTGCTTTCAACTTGAAACAAGTAGAACTGTAAGCTATTTCAGGGTTCTCACTAATGATTTTTAAAGGCGAGTCCAGGGACTTGTCAATTTTGACCATGGTGAGGCTACAAGTGCTATATTGCTTTACAATTTATCATTTCTTTCTCCGCCTAGACTCCATGACAAAATAGGACAAAGAAATGACATCATATTTAGATTACTTTTAAACTTTTGCTATAAAATGATGAAATGTGTGCTCTGTTGATCAAATATTTTCAACCTTGATACATCTTAGGACCTTCAAGTTTTGAAAATGATCAGTCCAGACCGATTTTAATGAGCCTAGGACGCATAGACTCACCTTAGTGAGAACCGTGTATTTCTCACTAATATTCAAGATTTCAATATTCCTTAAACAGGAAGTTGAAGAGCAATGGATATGAAAGTGTATTCATATGTAGTTCCTTAGAAATGGGACAGTTTTTGAAACTATTCAGTCAGTATTGTAACCACTATTGAACAAAATTAAACAATCATATCAAGGTTTTATAACTTACATTGTATGTTGAAACTTCCTTTGAGTTTTGGAGATCTTTTTGCAAACTGGTGATGATATTTCTCTGCTGTGAAATTTTACCAATGAGCTCCTCTCGTGACATGAAGCAATGCTTATATTTGCATGACATGTAATTTGGAGTGTTGCCATCACTTAGCTTTTTTTTCTCTTCAAGTCTTTGTTTTCGCTTCCTAAGAATGAGTCGAAGATGAGAACATGATGAGCATCGGATAAATCTGTTCCCTTGCACTAGCAACAAACAACTGACACTGCGAACTGTTGAAGAGTAAGTAAGAGTGCCTTTTATAGCACCAAAATCATGTTCTTTAAAACCTTGACAACTGTCAGCATCTGTTACATGCTCTATGGTGCTCCCAACTGGAGTAATACTTCTATCATGTGTATCTAGTAACTCTTGCTCATAGTTCCCACAACAAACAGTATAACTCCTTAACTTTGACAATAGTCTCTCAATGCTAGTTATATTGTCATACGCACTGGGTAGTCCTAACCATATGTCATGTGCACTGCTTAGTTCAATGTTGTGAACATATACCTTAGCTGTAAAATCTCTGCTGATCATTATAGTTGACTTTACCGATACATTTTTAGTTGATGGATAAAGTTCGATAATTTGTAAATTATCCCCTGCAGAATTATATATATATGGTGAAGTTACAATAGTATAAACTGTCTTTTTTAATGTGTCATAAGGGTCTTCTGGTATGCATTCAATTGAAGTTGTTACATACTCTTCTTGGTATCCAAGTTCAATATATTCATTATTAACATCTTCTGTTTTGTCATCTATATATCCATTATTAACATCTTCTGTTTTGTCATCTAAATAAAGTTCGACAACTATCTGGTTGTCTGCCAAATATGAATGATCCAAGGCGACTGAATGCACATTATCAAAAGTGACTGAATTCACATTGTTGCATATATTTATAAGCTCTTCTATTTCAGACTGCAAAAGATCTTCATCATGTGTATTGTCTGACTGATTTATTTCAGTTTCAACTTTGTCTTTCCGTAATTTACCAGTTCCACGTCTTTTCCTTTGACTTGGCACATTCTGCCTCTTCTTTCTCTTAGGCATCCTATAAAACTCTGAGGAAAAAATGCATTTTTATAAATCCAAGGTTATTTAAATGGGCATTATTATATACATGTAATATTCAAGAATTATGGTGGTTTAATTTAAAACATTAAAATAAGTTAGCACTGTTATGTACATGTATGAACCTAAAATAGTATTGTATGTCAAATTATATTTTAACTACATATAGTTCAGTGTGTCTTAAACTTCCACTTGCGGAAAGCTATTTAGAAATATTATAAGCAAGCTCAACTAATATTGTGGTCACCTGCTTTTGAAGTGTCAATAGCACATGAATATTAAGTCTGCATATGTTGTTTCTATGTGCATTTTCATAAACAATGAAATCCTAGTGCCTAATCTGTATATCATATTGACCATTGACACCTTTTATGCAACCCTGACTGCAGAGATAATTGTTTCTTGGCATGTCAGAAATTAATGCCTGACATGTGTCAGTGATGCACATTTAACACTTTTTGAACATTCATAAGAAATTCTTGATTTTTATTGGATTACATTTTATTTAGTGTTCAAATTCAGACATTCACTGATGACTTTTGACATCAGGATCCCAAAATATTGATTGTATTTGAGCAACAGATAATAAATGTAAACACTCCCAATATAAACAGCAAAAACACAACCATACTGTCATATATAATCTGAATGCTAATTAGACTTTGTCCTGATCTGGGAGACACTAGATACAAAAGGTAAAATGCCATAACATAACTCCCACAATATTATCAGCATTCTCCAATCCAGTAGCTTCAGATTTTATTCAGCAAAATGTAATGATGTTTGCAGTCAAAAAGTTTCATTGAGGGTAAACTGTTGGAAACTGAAAACCGATCAAATAGTTCAATGCTTTCAAATTGAAAAATAGTAAAAATACTGTGTACTTATTTTATATAGCAAATGATAACTGAGGTATAATAAATGTTTATACATTTTGCTTCCATTTTCTAAATTTTTACTTTATCATTTTTTTAAATATAATTTCTTTCAAATAAAAATTGAGATTGGAAATGGGGAATGTGTCAAAGAGAAAACAACTGACTAAAGAGCAGACAACAGCCGAAGGCCACCAATGAGTCTTCAAAGAAGCAAGAAATTGTTGCACCTTGAGGAGTGCTTCAGTTGGCCCCTAAACAAAAATGTATACTAGTTCAGTGATAATGGACGTCATACATGTATCATGCCAACAACTGGTTTTAAAATAAATGTGTTTACTTCAGATGCGAACACCCTGTAAGGGAATCAATTTTAAAGCCAAAATATGCAATCAGGAATGACCTGACAACAGTATTGTAACTATATCCCTTCTTAATAAGTCTATTTGAAAGGTTTTGTTAGCTTCTGAGGTGAATGTCGACATTTTGGTGCTTGTAAAGAATATTACCATAAACCAGATGTTGAGCAGGGCACAGCTTTATACGACCACAGAGATCGAACCCTAAACAGGTTGGCAAGTATGGACACAACATTCAAGCTTGATACTGTCTGAAATTGGATTGTGAGCAAATTTTTAACACAAATTAGGTTTCTGACACAAAATCAATGGTGGTCAAATATCTTACAAATCTATTGCTCATTACTGTCAGTGTGCAATTGAAGATTTCATCTTAAAACCTTTTCAAAAAATTTGAAATTTCACAAAAATTTATGAATTTTGTTAAAAAAAATAACGAAAAAAAAATATGAATTTCATTAAAAAATCTTAGAAAAAAAAAATATGAATTTCATTAAAAAATCTTAGAAAAAAAAAAAAATTTCCTTAAACAATTGTAAACAAAAAAATCCCCCTACCCCAACCTATTGAAACCCCTCTTTGAGTAATAACCCAAAAACTCAATTCCAGCCTTTCTTTTGCAGTGTGGAATTTTGTACTACAATTCCAGAGAGATCCATACACTTAAAACACAAAATATTTCTGGAAACTAGAAAAATGCTTCTTTTGGCCCTTTTGTAGCCCAAATTCCTACATGTTTGGGGCAATTAACCCCAAACTCAATCCCATCTTTCCCTTTGTTATATGAAACATTGTGGTAAATTTCAGAGAGACCTTTTTCCCCTTTAAAATTCCTCAACTATTGGCCCCATAACCCCTAAAATGTATTCCAACCTTCTACTTGAGATATTTAACTTTATGGTACAATTTCAGAGCAATTAGATATTTATACACAAGTTATAATCCTGAAAGTAGAAAAATACTTGTTTTGGGGCCCCTAGTTCCTGAATAGTTGGGACCATCATCCCAAAATTTATCCCAACCTTCCTTTTGTGGTATTCAACCTTCTGAAAAATAATCATAAAGATCTATTAACTTAAACTAAAGTTATTGTCTGGAAACCAATGTGTCTTCGGACGACAACGACAACATCATACCATTATAGGATCCCAAAAATTTGTTTGTGGTCGTATAAAAATTGGAACCCTACATGACAACTGTATAACTTTTGATAATTACTATGTTCTAATAAAAATCTTGGCTGACTTAATAAATATAAATAGACATATATATTCGTACCTTACCTGAGTATTACTACTTCTCACTTAATTTGTAAGCAAATCAGTCATTCTGCTGAGTCAATGCAAAAATCTGTAGACCTGAAAGAATAAATGAACACATTGAGTAGTACATCAAATGCATATGTACCAGAAATGTAAGGTGTACAAGTACAAATGTACTCTGCAACAGGATTTTTGTAGCTCTGGGTTTGTTAAAAGATAATTGTCTTTTAAAAGAATGATATTTACTTCAAAATTATTCCAGGATATTATTATTAATTATAATTTGTTTAACTATTTCCGATTATAATACATTTATTTGGTTTTTTATTCACTAATTTAGCTTATATTCAAATACTCTATTATCATAATTATTAATCCAATATAGTATTTACAATGAATTAGTTTTTTTATTATCAATTCAATATCTTAACTTCCGGGAAAATATTTCATGGCAATCACAAATATTTCACAATTAACAAAAAATCTTACAACATCATCTGTAACATTTTTTATCGCCTGATATTTTATATTTCATTCAAATATAATTTTGCCAAAGTGGTTCAGTTTGGGACTTTGTCAAAAGCCTTTGCAAAAACGAGTAAGATTATGTCCACTTGATCTTTCCATGATTTGAGTCGTGTAGGTTGTTTATAAAGACGACTTGCGTTGACTTCATAGACGTTTCGACTTGACCTATTGACAGTCCAAGTTGTCTTCATGGACAGTCTGAGTTGACATATTTTTGGTCCGATTTGGCTCAGTCCTATTTATCTCAAAGTAGAGTTGTGTTTAATTTCTATCTAAAGGCAAACCCATGAAGCCCTTTAACAACATAATTAATGAATCAAACTTCAATTTACTTTTGTGTTGAAAGCTTGATAGGTTTTAAGTTTACAAATAAATTATAAAGTCCCTTTAAGGCCTTATTACATGTATTACGGAAGAAAAATAATTATTTTTTTTTTTTTTTTTTTTAAATTCCTGCAAAAATATCATTCACTTAATGACTTTAATATTTACAAGGGAGACAATCCAATGCTAACAGCAACACCTACAGAATACAAAACAGAACCAAAATTGGAAACGTTACGGTATTTTGCGTTTCATTTTTTTAACAGATTTTAAGGTAAAAATTTGTTTGAATTAAATAAAATAATTCATACAATGATTCAAACTTTGTCCTCTTTAACAAGTAAAGCTTGCATACTATTAGACGTTTCGACTTGACCTATTGACGGTCAAGGTTGTCTTTATGGACAGCCTGAGTTGGCATATTTTTCAGTCCGATTTTGCTCGGTCCTATTTGTTTCCAAGTCGAGTTGTGTTTAATTTCTATCCAAAGGCAAAGACATGAAGCCCATGAGCCTTTAGGCTTTAACTGTTTGGCACCATGATCACAGGCACTTGTTTCTGTCAATATGGGGATTACTATCCATACCCGTGATTTTTCGTACGGGTATGGATAGTAAACCCCTTCTTAATAGAAACAAGTGCCTGAGACCATGATTCATGAATCAAACTCAGAGTTTAATTTTGTGTTAAAAGCTTGATAGGTTTGATCAGGTTTCATGTTACAAATAAATCATATGGGGACGGAGTCCCCAATAACAGTAGAAAATTCAATAAAAAAAAAATACGGGAAAATTTCCCGAATTTTTCATTGTATACTAATGAACTCAAAATCGTTCAAATTTTTTTTGTCGTGTTTTAAAATCCCGGACCTGCGCAGAAATGTACAATGTACTTCCTTTTTCCGGTCTCGTTTGTATGAAACTTTGAGTAAAATATATATTTATCAGTCTAGTATAAAATAGGAAGGAACGCGCAATACCAATTTCATTTTTAATAATTCCTTGATATGAAAAAACGTTACCTGATGATAGCGTTTCTTTGTTTACATTGCATATGACGTCATAATTTAAATAACGTCACAACTAAAATCCCTAACAACAGAACCAAAATCGGAAACGTTACGGTATTTCCGTTTCTTTTTTTAACAAATATTTAAGTTACAAAAAAATAATAGACCACTTTCGAGTTCATCCGTCACCGGAAAAAACTCGTCAATTATACGCGCCTTTATCACCGTCATTTTTGCGTTTAGGGGCGTCGTCACTTCCTTCCAATGTTGAGCGAGTGGTTGGAAAACTATAATTCTATATTGTACGAATTATTCGGCAAATTGAATTCTCAAAATTGACAATCAACACTGCTGTCATTAGGGAATTGTCAGTAAGTACCTACAGAGCAACCGTTATTTCTAGGTTATCCTGCACAAAGACGATCACTAAGACGCTTGATGAACGTAAATAGTGCAGGGATACAGGCGAGCCCCTCTATCTGGTAAGTGACGTCATATAGGCGTGCATAATTGACGAGTTTTTGCCGGTGACGGATGAACTCGAAAGTGGTCTATTCATACAGACTTCGTCCCCATTTGAACTATGAGGGTCGGTTGAAAACAAAACTTTACGACAAAAGAGATGATTTCAGCTTTCCAATTGTGAACTTTCCATTTCTAAGTAGCAACATTCCAGCAGCACCTGCATACGGGGTATATATCTCCCAATTGATACGATATTCCCGTGCTTGCATTTCCTATCATGATTTTCTTGATAGAGGTTTGCTGCTCACAAGGAAGCTATTAAACCAAGAGTTCCAAATGGTGAAGTTGAAATCATCCCTTCGTAAATTTTACAGACGCCATCACGAGTTGGTTGACCGTTATGGAATAACCGTTTCACAAATGATATCGGATATGTTCCTTACGTCGTAACTACAATCCCCTTCCCTTTCATGAATATGACCTACCGAATTAGACTATTTACCGGATTTGTAATCACTTAAGCAACACGACGGGTGCCACATGTGGAGCAGGATCTGCTTACCCTTCCGGAGCACCTGAGATCACCCCTAGTTTTTGGTGGGGTTCGTGTTGTTTATTCTTCAGTTTTCTATGTTGTGTCGTGTGTACTATTGTTTTTCTGTTTGTCTTTTTTATGTTTAGCCATGGCGTTGTCAGTTTGTTTTAGATTTATGAGTTTGACTGTCCCTTTGGTATCTTTCGTCCCTCTTCTTTTACAGGTAATGCCTGCCTCATATTACAGTATATGTAATCAAAAAGAATACTAGTATGCCATACAATTATAATCTCTCGTATTTCTTAACATTCTTAATTCATCAATCAGGTGAAATAATTCTGTATTCTATGGGGATGGTATTCTTATTCTGTGAAATCAACAAAAAAAAATTAACTGGGCGCAGCCATTTTTAAGAATGATTGTATCGAACGGTTTGATTGGTCATCTGTCAGCTTATCCAATGATAAATGGTTTTACTAACTGCAACATAAATAATAAACAAATGCACATGGTCACAGTTTCGGAATGACAACAATAACAGCTACACTTCATTTAAAGACAGGGGAAAAGAAAGAATTTTCTTACAGCTGCCTCAATAACGAAGGAAATGTCTCTATCACTGAAATACACAAATCATCTGTTATCTTACAACAAAAACTTAACACTGAGTTGACAACTCTTGTAGAAGAAGAAAAATCAAAGCTTTCCAAATTAGGTATTTCTTTTTTTTGAAAACTGTAGAAAGCCATTTTTTTTTAATGAAAATCACAATGATATTAATTTTTCAATCTGATGTCTGAACTCACAAGTAATTGGGATTTATTATAAGTATCAAAAATTGTAAAGTTTAATAAATAAAAGAAAAATTAAAATTAACTTTAAAAGTGCTCAACCTCAATCAGGCATGCGCCGGAAAGTTATCTTCAAAATGTTGATGGTTTTCTGTACTTAAAGAAGAAGAAGAACTCACATCTGAACTACATATTAATACATGTATGTACTAGTTCAAATCATTGCCAAGAATCAGTCCAGTCTGTAATGCGCATGCGTCCCTGGCCATAGGTTTTATCTATGGAATCTGTTTATTGAAGTCAACATTAAATACATTTCAATTGTCGATTTAAACATTTTCTTATAAAACAAAGTGTTTGACCTTTGTCTGTATTATGTTCTTCAATATTTTAGGAAACAAAATATATAATATAACATAAATATCTTTTTAAAGGTAGGGAGACCAAACTCATGTAGCATATTCCAACAGTAGACGAACAATTGACTTTAAAAACAAATCCTGATCCATGTTGTCAAAGGAATGACGAATAAGAGATAAAACTCGCTGTGCTTTAATGAAAATATTACTAATACATTTTTCATACTTTAAATTTTACTTGAAAGTTACTCCAAGATCCTTTCCTTCATTCAGTTAAGCTATTAAATTTTCTAAATCATCTAACATGGTAGAACAATATAGTTTGTCATTGTCAGGATTAATATATAATAATTTACATTTAGCAGCATTAAATTTAAATTTCAAGGTGTTTACATCATGTACAATACAATACAATATTTTTATTTTCCAAATTAAAGGGCCCATAAAGAGCATAACATTAATTACAACATGACCTTAACATTACAGAGTGATTAAAGAAACATAAAATAATAATTCAAATGCATGAGGAAAGAATCAGTGGTCAAGGGGAGATAATTTTGATATCTTTTAGAGTATTTAAGTTCACTAATTAATTTTCTGATTTTTTAAGTTGCAGGCCTTTATCAAGGTATGCACATAAAATAGATAAAAATCTGCTATCTTCATTAATCATGATCCATGAAAAAAGATCTTTTCTGTTTGAATTATCTAAACTGGGGTATTTTTTTTATATAATCAGTCACATCTCTTCTGAGGTTATTGTAAAGAGGGCATTCCAGAAGAAAGTGCATTTCATTTTCAATACAATTTGAATTACAATATAAACATATCCTCTCATGTCGAGGTAATATTTCATATTTACCACATACATTGGTAATTTGTTCATGTCTGCCAGTTTCTATTCTTAAACAGTGATTGCTGACTATGCTGAGTCTGTATTTTGTTAACAAATGTTTTTGTGGGTGCTTTAAATCTAAATAATTTTCGTAGTCAAATGACCTTTCGAACTTGAAAAATAAGTGTCCAATTTGCCTTGATTCTGTAAATAAAAATCTTGCGTTTTCTCCCAATCATTTTGAAATAATTTGAGCTGTTTTTTCAGTAAATTTTAAATTTATTTTTGCCTAAATTTTTACATATATTTAGGTCAATACCCAATTTTTCACTGTAGAAAATGATATTAAAGAGCCATGAATTATTGGAGCTAGTTTGAGCTTTACTCTCAATCATTTTTAACTCAGCATAGGCACTTTTCAATAAATCAGATGGAGAATTCTCTAGTCTATGCCAATACATAAACCTATGTGTTAGCAAATTTATATAAAGAGGATATCTACCCAATTCAGACAGAACTGCTACATTTGTGCACTTCTTTGTAATACCAATAATATACTTACAAAATTTTAAATTTAGCTTCTCAAACTCCCAATCTTTAAATATGTCATAAAGGGATAAATTTTTCCTTTTAGGAGTAATGTTAATAACACCCCAATTTTCACAACCATAAGTTACAATTGGCTGTATCCAGTGATCAAATAAATGCAAAAGAGTTTTAATAGGAGGATTTGATGATTTCAGATCTTTATAAAGTTTAAAACTGGCCTTTTGACCTTTTTGGAATAATTGTTTCCTGGCTTCATTAAAGTTTCCAGTATTTTGGATGACTATGCCAAGATATTTGTATTGTTTAACACATTCAATAGAATTATTTCCTACATTAAAATCTTCATTCAGGAGTCTACCACTCCTATTGAATATAATAATCTTGGTTTTCTTCACATTTATTTCCATACACCAATCTTTGCAGAATGTGCACAAAGTATCAAGTCTCTTCTGAAGCCCTTCTTTTGAGTCAGATATTAATACAAGATCATCAGCATAAAGTAGACATGGATCTTTTCATTATTTAAATTGACATCATCATAACTTTTTGATAATATATCTGGCAAATCATTAATAAACAGTTTAAACAATGTGGGTCTCAAAATGTCACCTTGTCATACACCAACATTATATCTAAAAAAATCAGTTATTTTGTCTTCTACTTTAACACACACTTTGTCATTACTATACATAAATTTCAGTATGTTATAAAAAATACCATTATTTGTATGTTGTAATAACTTGTATAATATACCAATATGAATAACCTGGTCAAAGGCTTTGCGAAAATCTACGTACATAAACTGTCCAAATTTTCCTGTAATATACTGCTCTCATTATCTGACATGACTTTAGAATATATTTTACAGTCATTAGCAAAAACTTTCACTATACCGTCTTCTTCAGATCTTTCTGGATAACCCCAATAGATTAGAAGTTTATGATTAAGTTAAAAAGTTTTATACAATCAATACAGTTATTATTCTGAAGAACCATTATTTGTTTATTGTTTAGTTTTTTTTATTATGAGTTGAATAAATACATTGTTATTAATCTGCCTTTCAAAGGGAACCTTGATTAGTTAATAAAATTATCTGTACCTATTTGTACAATATTGAACAGCCCTGTGTTTACAATTAAAATGATTAATCTATTAGAAAATGATACATTTTGTTGATTTTGGTGATATGTGTATCACTTAAAATGAATCCAGAATTGCTAACCAAAAATCTGGAATCTCATGAGAAATGTATAAAAGTTGGCAGTTACTGAAAATATAGCATTTACATAAGTATGCTAAACTATATCTACAATTGTTCTTTTGATAATGATAAAAATTGAGATTGGAAATTAGGAATGTGTCTCCGACAACAACCCTTCCATAGAACAGACAACAGCCGAAGGTTAGATATATATTAAAGATTTAACTTATACTTATAATACATTTTTTGATAGGTGGAAAGTCTGCAGATACTATTAAAGATGAAGAGGAAAATTATGACGAGGATGATGATGAAGATGAAGAAGATGAATTATCTCCTCCTGATCAAAAGAGACAAAAAACATAACATGACTTATTTAAATTATATTTTATAAGATGTACACATAGATGAAGTTTAATACTGTATAACAATTAAATGTGATGAACAAAATGCATATAAAATAAAATTTCATTACTGAATCTTTACATTCTTATCTTATCCTATGCAAGGCTATTAAAATTATCTTTTATATTATTTTCTCTTTAATATTTGTTTTTACATTTATCATATCTAGGCCTTTTGTGGCTTGCTTAGTGGTATGTGTTTTTGCACAATGTTGAAGGCTAACAGTGACCTATTATATAAGTCACTTAAATAATCAGTTTTCCGCACTTTTTTCCATCATGCTTGAACATATTAATTTGATAATTGGTATGAAGGTTAATAATGATAAGTTACAGACCAAGTTCAAATTTTGTTCCAGCCTGATGGATTTGTGCAGAGTTATGGTCCTAAGTACAGATCAATGGACTTCAATGGAATTTACTCAAATAATCAGTTTTCTGCACTTTTTTCTGTCATGCTTGAAAATATTGATTGGATAGGGGACTATTTATTGCCATGCAATACTCCCAGAACGCTTGTTTATTTAAAAATCTCTGACTGCCAAGATATATTGAAAGTTGACCAACATCATCATGAAATATATCTAGTTTGAATTTTTATTAGGTCCTCCCACAAATAATCAATTTTAAGTTTGTTTCTTTGAGAGAAATAATTATTTAATGAAACTTGAAAATTTAGCGCGCCCAGCTGTCACAGATTTGGTTGATTCCATAATTGCTCTGCTTTATATTCCCAGTTTACATTGCTCCAATACAAAACAGTATGATACAAAATCTTACATATTATAAACAAGGATGTGGTATAATTGTCAATGAGACAACTCTCCACCTAGGTTGTTTTCTTTTTAGATATTTAGTACCATATCTTGGACCTGGACAACCAGCTTAAGGTGGTACCCAACACTTTAGCTAAAATTAATTTGGGTCGTTTAATTTTCTTAAAATTTTGACAAAGTATTTACTTTGACCCTTTTACAAAAATATAAAAATTTCAAAAAATTTGAACCAACCGTTTTATCAGAAAAATTACACTGGTTATATAGCAGTTTGTCAAACACTTATTTTGATCATTGAGAAGCTTAATATTCTTTTAACAACACAACGTAATTAAAACGTTGAGCTGATTTTACAGAGTTATCTCCCTGTAGTGTTAGGTACCACCTTAATGCTTATTTTGTCTGAATACCAGTTGCTTTCAAAAGTAGAAGGTATATAAAACAAAAACAAAAACCACTTACAAATCTTTAATCCAAGAAATCAAATACTTATTGAATATGTATTTTTTTTTAATCATGAACATCAGATTGTTTGACAAAATAAGAAATGAAGACCTATGAAAAAGAGCTGACTAAGAACCCATTAGCATTTGAATCAAGAAAAGATAATGGATAGGCCACATACTGTGAAAACCAACAAACAGCATTACATGGCAGCCACTTAAATGTAACCCTCATGGGAAAAAACAGAGGATTTCAGGAAGACCAAGAAATACCTCATCCAACCAATTCAAAGATGAAACTCTTTTGTTTTCATTAGGACCTCAAAATCATGTAAAGGTAAATTTATACGTAATTTGAAACTTTTATAGAGTCTTTATTTAAATTTTTTAACTAAGCTAACCCAAATATCAGTTGTTATACACATACTCATTGAAATGTTTTGGCCAATATCATGCATAGTTTACTTACATCCTAATGCAGGTTCTTGGGGTATTAAGTTTAAGGTTATACTGAACCTAGATTTAAATGCGCCTTCAAGGCAATTCTTTATGATCTGAGCAAAAATCTGTTAAAAATTTTGTACACCTTTTTTGTCAGGTTAAAATACTTTTCTACCCAGACAGTTACTCTAGTGTGTAGTGAGTATATTTTAGTGTAACGATTTTATTACCTGTATGATCATGTGATCAACAGGTTAGAATTTGGCTCCAAATCAGTATTAATTGATCTTTACATGGACAAAGACCTATATTTTTTTCCTTTAACTTTTTTGGAACATGAAATATTTTTGAAAGTTTATATTGAGGATTTGAAGGTAATATATAGTTATTATTAATTACTTCAATGTCAATGAATGTGATGTGTTTTGAATTTTAAACTTCCAGAAAATTACTTTTGAAGAATTGAATTATTTCACAATTTTTTTCATACAGAATTAGGTTTGATGTGAAACAAAGTGATGACTTTATATCATTTCTTCAAGTTGATTGATTTACAAGAGATTCAAAATATCAAAAGTTATATCTTTAATTGTTTTAATATTATATGTTTCTTTTTTAGTTCTTGGATACTGAACTTATAGTTATCGAAAATCTAGATTGGTATTCAGATGCATTTAGGAAAGCAACTTCATTATTATACAAATGTGTTGATTTCCCTCAATGGTAGACCAAATGTTTACAGGTATAGTCAAATAGTTTGTTTAAAAACTTATTCAAACTTATTTTTTAACCTTCTGGATAACCTACAGGTTAATCAGATAATATATTGTACTATATGTATATTAACAATCATATTCTATGTTTCTTTGTTGATTAAAAAAATATACCCAAATTATTTAATTCATTAATATTTGAGACTTGCATCCCAGCTACTTTGTTCTACCAAGGGTGATCTAAGCCGGATCACCCCTACTAGATCACCATAGTTTGAGTTTTCTTGTTTTGCATGCTTTCCTTTGTTCAATAACATTTTGGTGGGAATACTTTATCCACAAAAAAACTTAATTATTTATACAGAAAAGACTAAGTATTAAAATTATGTGATGAAAAAATCCAATGTCTTTGCTGGGAATCGAACTCAAGACCTTCAGCAAATAAACCCACGACTTCAACCCCTTCACCAGGACGACTAGATATATTCAATGTTATTTTAACATACTTAAACATTGTGCTCTGGGCTCAATAAGAGTATATACTATATAATGTTATATAAAGTATATTATAAGGGGTATGGGGCCATCGGGAGGATCTTACACAGATATAGCAATTGTATTAGTTTGTTTGCTGTTGAATTTCTCCAATATTTCTTTTTATTATGGCCCCATTTATAGGCACTATGTTTTCTGGTCTGTGTGTCTGTTGGTGCATCCGTCTGTCCCGCTTCAGGTTAAAGTTTTTGGTTGAGGTAGTTTTTGATGAAGTTTAAGTTCAATCAACTTGGAACTTAGTACACATATTTCCTATCATATGATCTTTCTGATTTTAATGCCAACGGTTCAATGAACATAGAAAATGATAGTGTGGATGGGGCATCAGTGTACTTGGAACACATACTTGTTCAAGAACTTTCTTAAATTTGATTGCCATTAAAAATGGGTATTCATCTTCGATAGAGCTAGTGCTACAGTTTAATAAAAAACAAAGGATACAGAGTATTACAGGATAACAGTAATATTTAGTGGGATATTTGTATTCTTTTTGAAATAAATGTATTAGAAATTAGGTGAAATATAGCATTGATTAGAGGAGATTTACCAATATGGCTATCTTAAATTGAATAAACATTTTATAAAGAACTTTGAATAATGTTCAATTAAAATGTTCATACTTTCAAATATTAAAAAAAATATTTCAGAGGCACCAAACAACAGTGTAGAGAGCAAAACAGTATTGGATGATCTTGAAGAGTAAGCAATGTATACAGTAAGACAGCTATCTCTGTGGTTATCAGAGTATGGTAAGAACAGCATCTATAATTATACTTGGTGAGTATCAGGATGAAATAAATTTTTGATTAGATCATCATTATGAAAAAAAAAGAGTACAGGGTAAACATCGAGGCAGCAACCCATAAAAAAACCCAGAAATCTCCAGGTCTATACACTGTTGATTATACAATAAGTGAAGTTGCAAATCATCCAAAGTCTTACAGAGTTGTGAAAAAAATTTACAGATTAAGAAGAACTTACCGTATATGAACAACAAATTCTGACAGGCATATGAGCATGTTGCAGGACTAAACATGTTTTTTTTTATCTCTCAAAGTTCACCCCTAATAATGGATAGAAAATTTCATTTAGAGAACTTTCTTATATTGAAGGGTTTTCAATTTTGAATTCCCTTATATAAGTTTTTTTTTTTAAATACTAGATGCAATCATTGAATAACAAAATTTTTCAAATCTATGATTTGACACCAAGAGAAAAATGTCCCTCTTATTATATCATTTAACACTTCCTCATGGACCTTTAAGATTATTTCAAGACCTGGTAAATTTTCAAATTTTCACAAGTGAATGGAAGTTGTATTGATGAACCTTACCTTAAATCAATGGGAGATAACTTTGACCATATGGATTGTAAATTTGAAAACTCATATCTGTGGGGGGAAGAAATGATTATCATTTCATTCTGACTAGCAAACTTTTATTTTCATTTGTTTTTGGGATAGAAATTAATACTTTTCCTACAGTTAAGCAACTATTGGCTTTTTTTATTAATGTTTTTTTTATCTAATTTTTACAAAGTTGTGTCACATATATATATAGGTATATCAATTCTATTTTAGTTATTTTATGAATTGTATTTCAAGACATGATAAATTCATCCAAAAGGTGTATGCTTTTTCCATTTTGTGGGTTTTATTTAAAAGAGAAAAAACAAAATTTTATTATAACCAAGACATTTCATTTTCCACAATAAAATTTCAAAGGGATTTGGTGTAGGATGCCATTCTTCTAACACCACAGCATGGAGACCCTCAACCACACACTAACATGTCAAATGTGTATCCTACATCTTAAAACAAATATCATTTTATTAAATGTTCAAATACAAGACAAACTTTCATTAAAAAGACTTACACATTTCTACTCTGTCGAGACTATGTCACTAACACTGCACTTTGACTGATACACGAAGACAAACAACATATTTATTGAAGTTAAATGGCACAAGTGACTAGTGTTGACTTGGTTAAGGACATGGAAAGCAAATTGTCATTGATGGTAGTTTTATGGGCCTTGAGTCTCAAAGAACCCTATGTTCAATAGTTCCATTGATATGTTCAGTGCCTTATCAATACTAAACATCTGATTGACTTTGACTGAAGACTTTATTTTTAGTTTCTGCAGAGTATAAATGAGTTTGATCAAGACACAGGAAAGTGTACATGTATTCTTAGATTGAAGTGGATTTGATTTCAATATTTGATATAGTTTTCACCATTTTTGAAAATTGATAGCAAGGCTTTGGGTTATGTACTAGAATATACTTTTTTCACCAAGAGATTGTCACAGTTACTCAATAAACATTAAAGAATCCAACAACTTTTTTAAGCTAAGCTTGAGTTTGATTGATAGACACACTAAGTAGAGATACAAAAAAAATTAAAGCTTGAAATTGTTACCAAAATTACTTAATTATCTTGTCTATTTTAGCCAGCTTCCATTCACTTTTTAAAAGTATGAAAAAAAACCATTTAGAGTATTTATCACTTAAAGAGGCATACACTATTATAAAGACAAAAAATAACAGCATTTCTTTTTTTATAAATATTATAGTCATAATTTTCTGTTAGCAGCCAGTTTGGTTAAATTTGGTAAAAATGAGCTCAACAAAATTCCAGATGTATGATTGTCTTCCAAGACTTTAATTCAACCTTATTTTGTCCTGCAACATTCAATTTACCCATAGTAGTTTATGGTGGCTCAGCTTAGTCAGATATTAAAAAGAAGGGTTTGTTAAAGTAAAAAAAATGGAATTTAAGCCACCACAAAGAACACTTGCTGACAGATTTTGCACACAAAAATCATTCTTTCACAGGTAAAACTCAAATGTTTATGCTTCCTCTTTTGACTAGCTTGAGTGCAGTTATTTGAAAAGTATAAATCTTGTATTGTAATTTGACAGCAGTAACATCGCCAAATTTTATGAAAAAAAGAAACAACTCTCAATCTAAGTCACAATGTATAAATATAAACAATTATAGGTTCAAGAACAGTTTTCAACGCGTAGCTTTGGCTCACAACAAACAAAAATTATAAAGGATCCGAAAATTACTATTGTAAAACAATTAAAACTGGAAAACCAACAGTTTAATCTATATAAAATGAGAAACACTTGTGAACCTCACCAACAAACAACAACCACTCAACAACAGGTTTCTGACTTAGGACAGCTTCATGAAATGCAAATAAAAATATTGAGATTTTATATAAAAAAAAAAAAGGTTTGAAATTTACTTCAAAGAATAGAAATTAAGGTTGGTTGATCCATTTTACATTTTTGTATGTGTAATGGTGTATAAATGTTTATATTTCATTTCAGTGTTCTTCCACAGATGTTTAATGTATAATTTTTATTTTTGCAGTTGCAGCAGGGGGATGTTACAGTCACAGACCTTGAATAGACTCCGTTTGTACTAGACCAGGGAGGGTAGCATATAGTTCTCGTAATGCTATACAATAGTAACAAGATCATTCTACTCTGAGATTGTTAAAGGGCCTGTTTGATAGAAGTGACGCCAACGTTCTCCAAAACTACTAATTTATAACTTCTATTTTTGTTACAGATGCAGCCGGGAGGATGTTTCAGTCATAGACGTTGGATAGACTCCGTTGTAGCAGACTAGGGAGGGTAGCATATAGTTCTCGTAACGCTATACAATAGTAACAAGATCAATCTACTCTGAGATTGTTAAAGGGCCTGTTTGATAGAAGTGATGCCAACGTTCTACAAAACTACTAATTTATAACTTCTATTTTGTTACAGATGCAGCCGGGAGGATGTTTCAGTCATAGATGTTGGATAGACTCCGTTGTAGCAGACATGGGAGGGTAGCATATAGTTCTCGTAACGCTACAATATTAACAAGATCATTCTACTCTGAGATTGTTAAAGGGCCTGTTTGATAGAAGTGACACCAACGTTCTCTAACACTACTAATTTTTAAATTTGTTTTTATTATGCCCCACCTACGATAGTAGAGGGGCATTAT
The DNA here is from genome assembly GCA_019925275.1 of Mytilus edulis. Lineage (NCBI taxonomy): Eukaryota > Metazoa > Mollusca > Bivalvia > Mytilida > Mytilidae > Mytilus > Mytilus edulis. The sequence goes on along the minus strand of CM034350.1, from coordinate 57,108,569 downwards.
GTTTTCTGGTCTGTGCGTCCGTCCGTCCGTCCGTCTGTCCGTTCGTCCGTCCGTCTGTCCCGCTTCAGGTTAAAGTTTTTGGTCAAGGTAGTTTTTGATGAAGTTTAAGTCCAATCGACTTCAAACTTAGTACACATGTCCCCTATGATATGATCTTTCTAATTTTAATGCCAAATTAGAGTTTTTACCCAAATTTCACGGTCCACTGAACATGGAAAATGATAGTGCGAGTGGGGCATTCGTGTACTGAGGACACATTCTTGTTGCAGATGCAGTTGAGGGTATTTCAGTCATAGAATTTAAATATGACTCAATTGTAGCAGACCAGGAAGAGTTGCAAATAGATTTCTGTGAGTCTATATTTTTTAAGGAAGTGACTAAATTTTCTCCAACAAATCACTAATCTTTATTATTTATATCCATTTCAGAGTTCCTACAAAGATATATAGGTATACAGTATTTATAAATTCTGACTCTATTTGCATTTTTGTTTGTCTTTAAAAAATGCCATGTGGTATTAATGTCAATGGGATAAAACACTGAAAAATCAACTACAATACCTGAATACCTCATGTTTAGTAGCCAACTACATGATGGGAACAGAAATCTATTGAGTGAGAAATCATTGATACCTTTTGTAATTTGAAACTGAACTCCTTGGAACACAAAATATAATCTTCCTCACAAAATTTTACACATGAAACATCTTTTTTTCCATCTTTTTGCCATGAGCAGCACACAAGTAGAAGGTATCCATGTCCTAGACATCTGGGAATGGCTTATTTCTAATAGTACTTTCACAATTTTCCTCCATATTCAAACAGCCGGGTATAATGATCAACAGAGACATAAAAATGAAGAAAACTAAGTATCCAACTATTTTAAACCATGGGTTAAAAAGGACAACACATAACCAAAAGAAATAGTCTACAAAAAACTACACTGAAAACAAAATTGTACATCACCAACCAAAAACAAGGGATGATCTCAGCCAATGAGCACCAACCAACCAAAAACCAGGGATGATCTCAGGCACTGAACACCAACCCAACCAAAAACCCGGGATGATCTCAGCCAATGAGCACCAACCCAACCAAAAACAAAGGATGATCTCAGCCAATGAGCACCAACCCAACCAAAAACAAGGGATGATCTCAGGCACTGAACACCAACCCAACCAAAAACCCGGGATGATCTCAGGCACTGAGCACCAAACCAATGACAGGGTGTTCACCAGCCCCTCAGAATAGTAAGCACCGTATATGATATGTTAAGTAATTTACAAATTGGCAAAATTAAATTTTTTTTTTTACATTTATTTTTTCATTTTTTCTATCAAAAATTGTCAAAATACAACATTAATCTTTTGTATGGTTTTTTTCCAATTCTATATGGAAAATGTTTAACTTATTGGAAATTTTTACTTCCATTGAATTATTAAAAATAATGAATTTAATAGTTTTTTTGATAAAACCAAAATTTGGAAACTTTTTTCATGCATGAAATAATTAAATTATTAAATGTGTTAAATAATAGATCAAAAATAACAAATTTCTATTTAAAGCATATGATACTATGAATTTTTGCATTTAAACTGTTCCAAAATTTAATAACGTACCTTTTTGTACAGAAAATATTAAGTAAAACAATGACTCAGTCTGACTACATAAAAACATTGATATCTTAAATGACCGTTGAGAATTAAAAAAATCCAATGGGAAGGGGAGATAACTTGTATGAAATGGGGAAACCAATTTGAAGCAGTATTTCAACTAATTGATCCAATTATGCTATAAATGTGTAAAGTAGTAACATGATGCCTCAAGATAAAAGTCATGCATATTTTACCCTAAAGAAAGTTGGGGGAGGGGGGGGGGGGTGCAATGTTATACCAAGGTTATTTCAGCATGGTATACTGCTTGAATGTGATGTTATCTGAAATGAAACCCGTTCACCCAGGTGAAAAAGCCTACTCCCCTTCTTTATGATGAAGAGTTTCTACTGATAAATTAAGATATATATTTGAAGTGCGGGTACTTAGTAATTACAAAAAATATGATTGGGTTTAGATTACATATTTTTATGATGAGCAATTTGTAAATGTAAAAGTTTTTATCTTTTTAAATTAACATAGAAACATTATTATTTTGTCCATGATAGCCAAGGACATAACATCTTTTTAATTCTGATAATGTCAAGATAGATATTCAAATATTTAAATATGAAAACGAGTAGAAGTTCCTACGTATTACATTCTTGTTTCATTTTATTTTAAAACAAACCAACAAAAAGGAGAGTTGTCTCATTGGCACTCACACCACATCTTCCTATATCTATTAGATTATAAATTTTATCAACGAAATTTTATGTTTTGGGGAAAAAAGTGTAATAATGATGCACAGTTAATATAAATAACTGTAAAAAAAAAATATTTTAAAGAATTAAAAATTAGGAAGAAGTTTGATTTAATTTGATTACAACATGCAAAAAATGTACCCCATTTATTTATAATTGAACTAAATTTTCATCTGGAATTCAGTTGTACATAATTATACCCCGCTTAATTGTTACACATTTCTAGCTTTTTACAACAGACTGTTGTCAGATCAAATGATCTATAGATTTTTTTTAAGACATTTTAAGACATTATCTTGTTAGCTTTGTCAGGGATTTTTGGGTGGTTGAAAATAGGTTTACAAAAAAATACATGCTGTTTTGTTTGTGGTACGGTAGTAAAAAAAATTTCAGATTTATAAAAAAAAATAATTCATGTATTTTTTGTTTTATTTCGATGCATTGTGACTGTCAAATTTGAGAAAAACATTTGTACTAGAAACTAATTAAATACATGGTCAAGTGCATTCAAAGTTTAGTAGCTGAACATAAAGTTTGTTTTTGTAGCCTAAGCAAATATCAAATGATCATTTCAGAAATACATTGAGTTTTGAGCGCTGCGTCTCTAGTACTAATATTTAACATAGCTTGCAGTTGGTTCTGGTTGTGTCTTCTGTTTTGTATGTTCTTTGGATTGTTCTGTGGTTTTCAAGTATTCAGGATATGGTGTTTTGCATTCTAAGAAATCTTTATATGTAATTCTGAAATGAAATGTATTTGATATTTTACAGTCATTAATATAAAAAAAAATGTAAGGGCGTAACACTGCTTTGAACTTTGAATCTGCACAGTAGTTTCGAATTCTCAAAATTATGATAAAAGCAGGGAATGATATTGTATTTATTTTATTTCTTTAAAATTATATCTGGGTATCGTTTTTCTTCAGAGCATTTGATTACTAACAAGGTAATGGTGAAGTAAAAGTAACATTTTAGAATTATAAATAAATTGGATGGATCACTTGTCTGAAATACAATCACTTAATGCTTTGACTAAACGGGAAAAACCATTGTTTTGATAATTTCCAATATCCCCAAAAACCTTTATTCTGAGTTATCTGAAACTATCAACATTTACTAAAGTTATTTAAAGTAATCATTCCTAATATTGTGTAAACATCTCTTTTTTTTGCTTCAAGTATCTAAACCTTGGGTTAATTTTCAACTCTCACTTCTAGGTTTTCATTCAGACATTTTTACCAATTCTTCCTAAAAGTCCACAATTTTATTTTTGTGAAATCTGAAAATTGTGTTTCACATGAATCCACCAAAGATTATTAACCCGACAATGATCAATAAATAATGAATCCACAGTATTTTCTTTTTGCTTACAACATACTTATAAACAAATTTCATCATCAAGCTTTAAAACCAGTTCTATGTTCTAAGGGAGACAACTTGCTTCAATTTTGATTTAATTATCAGATTACAAAAAATGATACAAAAAATGATTTTTTTGGAACAGGCTATTTTTTATGTCCACTTTGTGTCCATTTGGCATAAGCTTTTACTGAATTCACTGTGATTTGATTCTATTTAAAAATGCATTATAAGATATAATAACTATTTTGTTAATAATTACCAGAACATAATTGACAACTTAATGTTTTAATTTGACTTTTCATCACATTTAACAATTGCTCATCATAAATTTTGGTTAAGATTTGTAAATTTTGGACTGATCCTTTGAAATTTTATTTTCAAAAAGATATCCTGGCTAATCCATTATCCAATCTGAATTTCTGAGGGCTTTATTTTAACAGGTATCATATTCAAGATTTGCATACAATAAAACAAGCAATTCAAATATAGATTAGAACCTGAATCAGACTATGGTATTTCAATAATTGCTTTTTAATCACTTAATGATGTTAAAGAAAACCTATTATAGTTTTTACTTGGGGTCTGTTGGTTCTCCTAATAGTCAAAAAGAGCTGTTTCCTGTCAACTTCCATGAAAGGACCGAAGCTCATAAACTCGGCAATCAATTAAACGCAGGACTTCAGAAATGTTCGGAGAGCTGACAACCTTGCTTCAGAAGTTGGTTTCCTAAAAGTCTATATATTGATTGCAGCTGGTTCTATTTTGGCTGTTATCCATTTAAGGCACCAGTCATTTCCAAGAGTTATCTTGTGTCAGTCCATCTCTGTTATTGTCAAGATATCAGTGTTTTCTTTCTTTTCCAAAAGAAGTCATTGGAAGCAGTCTTTATGAAAAACATTTTTTTGATAACACCTTTTGGAATAAAAAACATCACTTTTGTAAATGTAAATTTAGGAACTATTTTTCTTCAACTATTGTATTTTAAAAAACAAAATCATCACGTGCAATTTGAATTTTGACAACTATTTTGAATTATAAAGAATCAGTATTTTTATCATTTCTTCGAGTTTAACAATTTTTTTAACTACTTTTTGTCTTTCATTTTACATAGTACCTGTACCATATTACATCATATTTGTATTCTTTTCATTTCAGTGTTTCTTGTACTACAAAACTTCACAGAAAGATTCCACACAAGTTAAAGCTGTGTACCTACTAGTGTCATATTGCTAGAGGAATTTTACCCCATTTTCCCAAAATTTGTGAATTATTTTTTTTTATCAAAATTTACAAAGACAGTACAATTTTTCCAATTTTGTGTAAATAATCTGCAAATCTGAAAATTGACTCAACATTGCACAAAAAGTTGTGCACTTGTTACTGTGGAATTGTATGCTAATTTTTTCCCACTTTTCAGTACTTGGGAACTTGATGATTTTTTCATCTAAAAATTTCAATAGAACGTAACAATTTTTGTTTTTAACCCTTATCTTTGGAACTTTAGAGAAAAATTTGTAAAACTCAGCTATTTGAGACTTTGATCATTTTTTGCAATATACACGACTACTTTGTGCATGATAAGTAAACCATACAAGAAGATATATTTCATTAAACTATGCTTCAAAATATGAAAAAAAATGTTGGTGATTTATGTGTTTTTCGACAATTACTTTACTGTCCTTATTCATTAGATTTGTATAAGTATTTACATATCAGATGTCTGCTAACTCTATATTAGAGCTTTGTAAAAAAATAATGTAAACAAAGTTCTAAATAATAATTTTAATGGGAAAGTGAAAATTGTGGGGTACCATAAACATTTGGTAAATTTTCAAAATGCAAGTTACTTGTTTAACGCACATCTGGTATTTTATAGCCTTTTATGAATGAATTCAATAAATTATTTGTATTATACTAGTATATGAGAAATACTCCAGTAGCCTTGAACAGAAAAAGAAAATAAGAGATGCGTTGGAACATTTTTGTGACAATTGTATATTTTATCAACTTGAACACAAAGGACATTTCATTTAGTGGATAAAACAGATTCAGTCAGCTGATCAGAACCAAAACCTATGTTGGAAAGCAGATAAAAGCAGCCAAGTTAGCAGCTCCCAGGAAGATGGTTAAATAAATCTTCTACCAAGTCTGAGGCTTTACTAAGAAAATAATAAGGTACAAACAAGATTTTTAAAGTTAAAAAAAGCAATATTTAAATGATGAAACAACTTTATGGGGAGACTAGTACATGTACAATGAACATGAAGATTTTATCATTAAATGGGAGATAATTCATTGTAAAATATGCAAATGATTTGTGTATTTGAAGAATAAAATATGTTTAAACTTGGGGATCTTTTGTGGAGTTGAGATTCAATTCATAAATTTTGTTTTTCAGTCTTTTATATTAATTTTACAAATAGTTACTGTCTTTCATGTTATAAATGTATAAATGTATACTTGTAGTAAGAAATCAAAAGCAAGTAAATGTTGGAATAAACAGCTGCGCCATGAGCGCATGATACGCCCGAGGTCTTGTGTGGAAGTTTAATGCAATAATCATAAATAGTTTCTGAGAAAGTTTTAAGCAATAACCATATATTGTTTTTGAGACACGGCGGGACATGTGAAACCCCCAACCCTGGTTTTTTTTTTTACAAAAAACTAAATATCACTACAATAAAATTTTGAATCATCAACAAAAAGTATGCAGATCTTTAGATTAATATAACAAAGAAGTGTGTAAAGTTTTAAGCAATAATCATAAATTGTTTTTGAGATACGGCACATGTAAAAAAAAAACTCCCCCTTTTTTACAAAATACTCAATAACTCAAAAATGAAATTTTGAATCATCACCAAAAAGTATACAGATCTTTAGATTAATATAACAAAGACATGTGTAAAGTTTTAAGCAATAATCATATATCGTTTATGAGATATGGTGCGACATGTAAAAAAACCCTCCCCCTTTTTTACAAAATACTCAATAACTCAAAAATTAAATTTTGAATCATCACCAAAAAGTATACAGATATTAAGATTAATATAACTAAGAAGTGTTTAAAGTTTTAAGCCATAATCAAGAATCGTTTTTGAGATACGGTGCGACATGTGAAAAAAAACACACCCCTGTTTTAGTTACAAAGTGCCGTAACTTAAAAAGTTTAAATCTTATTTTCACCAAAAAGTATACAGATCATTTGACCATCATAAGAAACAACTATATTAGGTTTCATGAAATTTGGATGTCGTTCTCAAGTTACAGTGCGACATGTTTACGACGGACAGACAGACGGACAGACAGACGGACGGACACCGGACATTTGTATACCATAATACGTCCCGTCAAAATTTTGACGGGCATATAAAAATGAAATTGGATAATAATTTGTTGATTTTAATATTTTAGGTTGTTTCTTTGAGATGTTTTCATGGTGTGGGAATAAGACTTGTTGGTCTGATACAGCTAATATGTAGGTAGGTACCAGTATACTGTTCTGAAAAAGTAAATGAGTTGTCAAATTTGGAAATATTGAATGCTTTAGTCTTGATAGTTTATAAGAGTTTGTAGTCTACTCTTTCTTTTATCAGTACAAATATATGACTTTGTGTAAATTGAATGATCTTAACTCAATTTAGATTGGTTGTTGGATTGCAGTCTAGTCAATTATGTTCTGAACATCTATAACACATATATAACCAATTTCTATATAATTTGCATACAGTATACCAACAGAGATCCTCTAAATAATTTTGTTATGACTAAGCATTTTATATTTCAGGTTAGCATCATGCTTATCCGTAAGGATTGAGGCTGAGAATGGCCATTGGAGCTGACTTTTATGGTAAGAACCAATACATAGATTTATGAACTATTTAGCTGTGAGCATGTTATTATGTTACAAAGTAGATCTTACATTTTAACTTTTCTTAATTTTTAACTGTAAACATAATCTCAAAAGAGATATCCAGATAAATAAGGGAAACCAAACAATTATACAGTTACTTAGAAAATCTTGCTTTCTGTTTTGAGTTGTCTAAAATTGTCCCTATATATAAAAATAAATGAGATGTGGTATGTCATTGCCAATGAAATAACTATCTCACAGAGACCAAAGGATGTGGATGTAAGCAACAAATGGTCACTGTATGGCTTTCAACAATGGGCAATACCAACAACAATGAAATAAAAACAAATATGTCAGACATCATCCAACTACTTGTTCGTCAATTCAATATTTTGCTAATAAAGACTTGTGGTTTAAAATTATGTCAAGGCATCTCTTCAAAACAAAGTAAAAGAACTATTATATGCATCATAAGTGGAATGCTTAGACAATTATTGGTTTGCATTTAATATAATAGTGACAGATTTGTTTAAGAATTTATATTTCTTTTTCAGGTAACGTTAACTGTGGCTGCATTAGTTATTGTGTGACAAAAACTTAAAGAGTAAAGAATTTAATTCAAACAATTTTGTGTATTTTTGAAAAAGTGTTTATAATTTTTCAACCAAAAAAAAAGTATGTAAAGATTCTCCATTTACAGCAAGTTTGAAAGTTTTAAGCTAACTTTATTGTTCAGATACCATTCATTATCCCCCTGAATTAGATTTAATCTATAATTGATAGTTTGAAAATGAAGCCAAAGGGACAATTTTACAATTTTACTTGACCTACCTCCTATATCTTTATAATGGTCCATGTGCAGTCAAAATATTTAGAAAGGTTTAAAATGGAGAATCTAAAAAAAAAAAAAAAAAAAAATAAAAAAAAAAAAAAAATGTTTTTTTAAAATGTATTTTTGGGGTTTTCTGAATTGTTAGATATATATATATATATATATATTTGTCCAACTTTTTGTTATTTTTAGCAGTGTTTTTAGCAACTAAAAAGATTATTACACAAATAGCATAGTAAAAAAAATCTTGATGAAAAACGATTGATTGATTTTTTTATGCTAAAGGACATATGTTGGTGGCCATTTTTTTTATTGGCTGAGAAAGTGACAAGTCTTGATTAATCGGAGAGAATCACCAAGACCCAAAGGAGAAAATTGCATAAAATTATTGTTTGATAAAGACTGATACAAAAAAGAATGAAATTTAGATAATTTTTTGTGTATTTTTAAAGAAAAAAAATTTGTAAAGATTCTGATTTTCAGCAAGATTGGAAGTTGTAGGCTAACTAGATAGTTCAAGTTCTATTCATAATTTTTGCCCTGTTAAATAGAATTAATACTTTATAAAAGATGGGAAATGAACAAGTTTTACAATTTTACTTGTAGACCTACTTTAGATATCTTTATAACGGTCCAAGACTCCAAGTGTAGTCAAAACATTTAAAGTAGGTTTAGAATGGAGAATCTAAAAAAAAAAAGAAGAAAGAAAAGAAAAGAAAAAAAGAAAAAGAAAAAACTATCATCTTATTGAAATGTAATTTTTGTTTTTTTCTAGATTGTTAGATATATGTTTTTCCAATTTTTTGTTAATTTTAGCATTGTTTAAGCTATAAAAAAAAACAACGCCACTTTCAGCAGCTCCAAGGAAGATGGTCAATTGAATCTTCAACCAAGTCTCAGGCTATTCCATGAAAAATTAGAAGGCAAGTTTATTTAAGACAAACTTTTTCTAGACATATTTGACAAAAAGTGCATATTAAGACAACAAACAACATTTTCTGCAAGAACAGGTACAGTAAAAGGAATTTCTATTACAATAACAATAGTTCATTCTGAGATAGGAATTAAATTTAAACGGGAGACTAGTGCATTTAACAGCAATATTTGATCATTCAACTCATTGTAAAAAATTCAAATCATAAACCTTTGACTATTTTTCAAGTTTTATACAAATTTTTAAAAATGTGTTGATTTTATATTGGTTCACGAAGTTAGAAATTAGAACAATTTTTAAAGTAAATTCTAGGTTGATAGATTTGTAAAATGAATATGTATATTTTTTTCTAGGTACTTTCTGTTACATGCTTTCATGGTGTGGGAATAAGACTTGGTGGTCTAATACTGCTAAAACCTGGGTAGATAACCCCGCCGCAATTTTGCGCCTGTCCCAAGTCAGGAGCCTCTGGCCTTTGTTAGTCTTGTATGATTTTAAATTTTAGTTTCTTGTGTATAATTCGGAGTTTAGTATGACGTCCATTATCACTGTACTATTATGCATATTTTAGGGGCCAGCTGAAGGACACCTACGGGTGCGGGAATTCTCGCTACATTGAAGACCCATTGGTTGCCTTCGGCTGTTGTTTGCTCTATGGTCGGGTGGTTGTCGCTTTGACATATTCACCATTTCCTTTCTCAATTTTACCAGTATGTTAATTCTGTTTAAAAAAATGTATTTATAAGATTATTTTGAAATAAATGTATATTCCTAGGCTTTGAGGTTTGTAATGATTGGTCAAGAGGACTTCTGGTATTGACATTGTTTATTTTTCGATAGACAACCTTGACCGAACTTCTTTTCGTAACTAATGTAAACAAGATTGTGGCCAAAATTACACGATCTGGTTCAACTTTCACAAAATTTATTTTCACTCTGCGTTAATCGTTAAATTAAATAATGAACACAATACATTTCATTTGAATGCTGATAACAGTTTTTGTATTTTATTTTTTTATCAAATAGCAAATTTCATGAAGGACATATTTTTGCGTTAACAAACAAATATATTCATGCGCCAGGACAGCTCAATGACAAAAGGCGTTTAACCTATAGTAATTTTATATTTTGAGGTGCTAAAAAGACATTATTTTGTATTGATAATGATGCCACAACAATTTTAATATCAAATTTTTAGTATTTGGGCCTGATTTATAAAACATTATTTAAATATTAGTGCCAATTTAAGACCTTTTTGAACCTACCCTAATAAAGATCTGAATTGATTGCATGAAAGTTTGTTAGGTTGTTGTATTGATGTTAATATAAGACGAATATGTGGTGGATTGCTAATGAGACAACTTTTCACAAGAGACCAAATGACACAGAAATTTACTATAGTTCACTTTACTTGATCCATTTGTTCTCAAAATCTGTTACACATATATAACCAAATTCTATATGATATAGATGCAGTATACCAAAAGAAATCCTTTAAACAGTTGTGAATAACTAAGCATTTTATATTTCAGGTTAGCACCACAGCTTGTCTGTATGGATTGAGGCTGGGAAGGGTCATTGGAGCTGACTTTTATTGTAAGAACCAAAAAATAGATTAATGAACAATTCAGCTAAGAGCATGTAAACGCCATAGATTTTTATAATGTACATTTAATGTTTTTCTAAGTTAAGTTTTATATATAATCTGTAATGGAGTTGCAATATAAGAACGTTAGGGAAGTCTAAAATTAAAATGGCAGACATCTTATTTATCTTATTAAGTGTTTTATTAACTAAAGTTGTCCCATTATATAAAAATATGGAGATGTGGTATGATAACCAACTACACAACTGTCAATAAGAGGCAAAATTATCTAGATATCAGCAACTTAGGGTCAGTGTAGGACCTTTCACAATGAGCAAAACCCATACAACTGTATACTAGTATTTAGAAATTATTGATAGGCTTTTATTGATGCAAATAATGCAACTGGTAGAATATTACAATAATAAGAACTCATCTTCTTATAACTGATAAAGATTTTCCTAAATTCACAATAATTAATCTTGCATATAATTATTTATTTGTTCTTCAAAAAGGACACAAATAAATCCATGCAATAATTTCCTAATTTACAGTATTGGTTTATAGTAAGCTATAAAAGACCCTGACATGACAAAATGTGAAATAATTCCAACAAAGGGCCAACAAGAAAACCGTCTCATTGATTTATGAGAAAGAATAAACATGACAAATATCAACCATTGATAAGCTTTTTCATCCTTTTTATACGACCACAAATATTTTGGCGAACATATATTGGTATGACGTTGTCATCTGAAGACACATTGGTTTTCGCACTATAACTTTAGTTTAAGTAAATAGAAATATATGAAATTAAAACACAAGGTTTATGACCACAAAAGGAAGGTTGGGATTGATTTTGGGAGTTTGGTCCCAACAGTCTAGGAATAAGGGGCCAAAAAGGGGCCCAAATATGCATTTTTCTTGGTTTTCGCACCATAACTTTAGTATAAGTAAATAGAAATCTATGACATTTAAATACAAGGTTTATGACCATAAAAGAAAGGTTGGGACTGATTTTGGGAGTTTTGGTCCCAATAGTTTAGGAATTAGGGGCCAAAAGGGTCCAAATAAAACTTTGTTGGATTTCATCAAAAATTGAATAATTGGGATTCTTTGATATGCCGAATCTAACTGTGTATGTAGATTCTTAATTTTTGGTCCTGTTTTCAAATTGGTCTACATTAAGGTCCAAAGGGTCCAAATTTAAACTTAGTTTGATTTTAACAAAAATTAAATTCTTGGGGTTCTTTGATATGCTGAATCTAAACATGTACTTAGATTTTTGATTATGGGCCCAGTTTTAAAGTTGTCCAAATCGGGGTCCAAAATTAAACTTTGTTTGATTTCAACAAAAATTGAATTCTTGTTTTTTTTTATATGGTGAATCTAAACATGTACTTATATTTTTTAATGGGCCCAGTTTTCAAGTTGGTCCAAATGGGGTTCCCAAATTAAACTTTGTTTGATATCAACAAAAATTGAATCCTTGGGGTTCTTTGATATGCTGAATCTAAATATGTACTTATATTTTTTATTATAGGCCCAGTTTTCAAGTTGGTCCAAATCGGGGTCAAAAATTAAACTTTGTTTGATTTCAAAAAAAATTGAATATGTGGGGTTCTTTGATATGCAGAATCTAACCATGTATTTAGATTTTTGAAATTTGGGTCTGGTTATCAAATTGGTCCACCTTGAGGTCTAAAGGGTCCAAAATTGATCTTTATTTGATTTCATCAAAAATTTAATTCTTGGGGTTCTTTGATATGCTGAATCTAACCATGTATTTAGATTTTGGATATTGGACCATAAAAGGTAAATGTCCAATTTAAAAATTTTAAGTTTAAGTTCTTAGACGACATTCATTCTGTGTCAGAAATCTATATTGTGTCAACTATTTAATCACAATGGAAATTGTATCAAGCTTGAATGTTGTGTCCATACTTGCCCCAACTGTTCAGGGTTCGAACTCTGCAGTCGTATAAAGCTGCGCCCTGCGGAGCATTTGGTTTGCTTATAAAGTGAAAGAAATGCATATATACATCATAATTGTATTAAATATTGTTTATATTTTATATAGTTTTGACAAATATGTTGAAGAAAGTACATGTATATTTCTTTTTCAGGAAACTTTAACTGGCTGCAGCATAGAAGGATCATGTGATATAGCTATGATCAGTAAAGAATGTAATTCAGACTATTTTTGTGTATGTTTGAGTAAATGTATTTTTTACAAAAAAAATTAAAAAATTGTAAAGATTCTCCATTT
>CM034350.1:57078506-57095283 GCA_019925275.1 Mytilus edulis | reverse complement strand
TTATGGTTCAACAACCAGTTTTTTATGCCCCTGTTTGCCTCAACCAAATGTTAAGAAACTTATACACAATGCTTCTTACCACAAAATAAAGATCAAGTTAGAATTTTGGTTGTGCCACTCTAACTGATCTAGAGTTATATCCCTTATTAATAGAAAAGTTGCAAAATTTTTAGTTTCCGTTCTCTAACTTATTACCACAAAATATAGATCAAGTTTGAATTTTGGTGTGGTCACTTTAACCATTCTGGAGTTCTGCCCTTTTATAAATGGAAAAAAAATGTTCTTCTCAACCAAATGTTATGGAACTTATACAAATTGCTAATAACAATAATACACAGAGTTATGCCCCTTTGTAAATCGAAAAATGGCAAAATTTTTAGTTTCTGTTCTCTTACTAAAGTTTGCAACAACCAAAGATGAAACCTATACACAATACTTATTACCCCAATACTCAGATCAAGTACAAATTTTGGTAGAGTCACTTTTATCATTCTTGAGTTATGTCCCTTTATAATGTTGTATGCAAGTGAGGGCAATACCGCATCATCTGTTGTCATGGGGAAACATTATCCATTTTATGTGTAATAAGGACGACTATATTTGGTTATAGTCTCATGCATAGTATACATGTCCTTCATACAATGATTACTTGAATGCTTCAGTGGTCTGGTGTTTGCCTTAAAATGGAACCTCAGCCTTTTCAAACTAATGACTTAAAAAATGGTATTTGCTATTGGTCTTCCTGCAAACTGTTACCTTGTGATACAGCACTTACAAAATCTAGTTCAGCATGTTGGTTGAGCTAAATGCATGGTTCATATTCATGTACTTGTCCTTAATTTGCCACTGGACTTGAAACGTCCATCCATGTATATCACCCTGATGGATCACCTATCAGTGACATCTTTTCAATTTGACACTGGACTTGAAACGTCCATCCATGTATATCATCCTGATGGATCACCTATCAGTGACATCTTTTCATGGTTCTCTGAATTTATGATAAATTTTTGGATTAGGTAATAGTTTTTCTGAAACTATTAGTTATTCATCAACTCTGTTAAATGAATATTGTAAGGTGTGCATGCATGTATGTAACAAGGTTCATCTGACCTTGACCTTATTTTCATTATACTTTGGTCCATATTCAGTTTTTGTGATTAGAACTGTTTCTTAGATACCAAAATTAAAAGAGGTGCAAAAGTGATGTACAGCATGATTGTATTTTGAATATTTTTGTCTGTTGAGGTACATCTGACCTTGACCTTATTTCATGTTTTTCGTTCGGCATTAACTTTCCATGATAAGATTCCAAAATTTACTTTATTTTTATGGATAATATTGAATTTCTGTTATACCTTCTTTAAAACCTTGGTCTTTATATAATCGTTTTCATAACAGTTTGGATGGAACAATATCTTTGTGCGGTATAAAGGGCATCAATTTACTGGGACAGATTTGTCTGTAACACCCTCGTCATACTTATTATAGACATTTATACTGTGGCGTCAATCTAAATCAAGTAATTCGAAAAACTAGCATAGGAATTAGCCTTGTGTTTTAAGTAATACTGATTATTCAAACATTCTATACAGGCATGATGCTTATTTTTTACTTAAACATTTTTAATATCTTTAAAAGTTACAATGTACTATGTGTTGGCTATTATCTTATTCGGACGTCTTAGCGATTTAATAATTATGAATGGTTGTCTAATTTTTTCACTTAGTTTATCTTGTCTTAAATTTTGTTTAAGAACGAATGCATGATCCACTTTTTAAAGTTGTGCAGTACAAAACATAGACAAAATGTACATTAGGGAGCAACTATTTAAGGGGGTATGGGTTTTTTTATGAGTTAGACAATTGTTTTCTCGCACTAAACATGAGCATTTTTTCCGTTGCTATCAATCAAATTATTTTTTTCCTAAATTTAACACTATAAGGAGTTGGGAAAGCCTGGAATCAGAATATTTCTTTGTCATAATTATGCTTGACCACAATATTTTTTTCATCAAATTGTCGATCAGAATTGTTTTTTTCATAAACTACAAGTGTGGACACAGATGAGTGTGGATAGTATGTTTGGATGTTTGACAGTGTCTTATGACAATAAAGTTATATGTTTTTCCTATATGGTGTTAATAACTGTGTTGCACGGTGACAGCCGATCTGAGCATTAGGAGTGTTATTTATTTGATATTTTTTTTATGTTCAATACTGACATGGGGAGACAGTAATTACATTAGTTACCAAATGATTATGATAGAACATGTTCTACATCTTTGGTTTTGGATAAATTTTGTAGCTGGGAGAGCAATTGTTAATTTGGTCTCTTGTGGAGAATTGTCTCATTGGCAATCATACCTCATCTTTTTAATATGTATTTGCTTACTATTGGTATGGTTCTATTTACATTACTTTGTGGTGGATCGTCAATATCGTTAGTAAATTTTTTTGATAAAATGTCGAATTTCTTCCTCAGATTAGAATACATTTATTGGTTTTAAGTAATGACAATGGCTTATGTCTGACATGATTATTGGGGCTAAATAAGATAGGAAGTAAACCCCTGTGCTGATTTATATCAATTCTTTATATCTCCTCCAAAGCTGGTCGAAGCAAAGACAAATTTTGACCAATATAAAAATGATTTCACCAAAAGAACCTTTGTGAGCATGCTTCAAAGACTCATAACTGCTCCAAAAGTAATCTGATCGAATTTGAAGCATGTCAAGCAGATATCATCAACATCTACTTAATAAATAAAGGCAACAGTAGTATACCGCTGTTCAAAACTCATAATAAGTCTTAATATGTCTAAATACCTAAAAAGCTATTTAGTACTCAAAAGGTATTGCAAAATTATTCCTTTTCATTTTTTTGTTTTGTTATACGGATACAAATATAAGTGATACATGTACCAATACAGTATTTGTTGTGGTATGCAAGTGTAGTAATTAACATTTACTGTAACAATGTTAATTCACACAAATTAAAAAGTAACAAATCAATGGAACAGATACTCCGCAGGGTGCTGCTTTATACGACTGCAGAGGTGGAAACCTGAACTGTTGGGGCTAGTATGGACACAACATTCAAGCTGGATACAGCTCCGAATTTGGATTGTGGTTAAATAGTTGACACAACATTGGTTTCTGACACAGATTTAATGTGGTCTAAGGCCTAAATTAAAATATTGTTTGTTTCCCCATTCCCGACCCTGCCAAGTCAGGTGTGGATAGGTAGGTAGGGAAATAATTTTATTTTTCCAAAAAGCTTGAATATTATCGGACGATCTCGCAAGCCTGAAAATCCAAAATGAATAAAATAATATTTCACTTAGTTTGACAATAAAATTTTATGAGTAGCACCAATTTTGAAGGGTCGGTCACAATTGGGGAAACAAACAATATTTTATTTAAGGCCTAAGAACTTCAACTTAAAAATTTTAAATTGGTCATTTACCTATTTTGGTCCAATATCCAAAATCTAAATACATTGTTAAATTCAGAATATCATAGAACCTGAAGAATTTAATTTTTGATGAAATCAAATAATGTTTAATTTTAGACCCTTAAGACCTCCATGTGGACCAATTTGATAACCGGGCCCAAATATTAAAAATCTAAATACACGGTTAGATTCGGCATATTGAAGAACCCCATATATTCAATTTTTGTTGAAATGAAACAAAGTTCAATTTTTGACCCTTTGGATCTTAAGACCAATTTGAAAACGGGACAATACTCTACAATTGAATATTCCTGGCTATTGGCAATACTGTGCAATTGAAAATTTCTTGCTATTGCACAATACTGTGCAATTGAAGATTTCATGCTATTGTGCAATACTGTGCAATTGAACATTTCTTGCTATTGAACAATACTGTGCAATTAAAGATTTCTTGCTATTGCAGAATACTGTGCAATTGAAAATTTCTTGCTATTGCACAATACTCAGTATAATAATTTTTGACCCCGATTGGGACCAACTTGAAAACTGGGCCCATAATCAAAAATCTAAGTACATGTTAAGACTCAACATATCAAAGAACCCCAAAAATTCAATTTTTGTTAAAATCAAGCTAATTTTAATTTTGGACCCTTTGGACTTTAATGTAGATCAATTTAAAAACAGGACCAAAAATTAAGAATCTTAACAGGGTTAGATTTGGCATATCAAAGAAGCACAATAATTCATTTTTTTTATGAAAGCAAACAAAGTTTAATTTTGGCCCCTTATTCCTTGGGACCAAAACTCCCAAAAATAATCCAAACCTTCCTTTTGTGGTCATAAACCTTTATAGATTTCTATTAACTTATGCTAAAGGTATTGTTCAAAAAACCAAGAAAAATGCTTATTTGGGACCTGTTTTTGGTTCCTAAATCCTACACTGTTGGGACTAAAACTACTAAAACCTATTCCAACCCTCCTTGTGTGGCCATAGACCTTATGTTAAAATATCATAGATTTCTGTTTACTAATACTGGAGTTATAGAGCAAAAACCAAGAACAATGCTAATTTGGGCCCTTTTCCTAAACTGTTGAGACCAAAATACCCAAAATCAATCCCAGCCTTCCTTTCATGATCATAAACCTCTAAATTTCATATATTTCTATTGACCTTTACTTAAGTTAGAGTGCAAAAACCAAATGTCTTTGGATGAAGACGATGACGCCAACCTGATACCAATGTACAACCAAAAAGTTTTCAATTTTTGCGGTCGTATAAAAATGATCTCAAATCAAATTTCTAATGGAGTTTGCAACAATAATTATTCAACTACTCATTTTAATAAAACAAAGTATTAAAATATAAATGTCATACAGTCATGGTGATGATGCCCCCGCTAGCATATAAAGTTGAAAAGGTACATAAAGTGAAGCTGCCAAAAATTGAACTTAAACTGAGTTTAGAGGTAATAAGCATTATATACACATTTCACTAAATTTAGTTGAGACAAACTTGAGAATTTTTTCCATTTGTGAAAGGGCATAACCCTAGAATGATAATCAAAGTGCTTGTAATCACTGAATGGCTATTAAAGACTGCTTAAATTTATCAGTTGGTAGTAAAGTGAATTATGTATTGTATATTGTATATACATGTATAGCATTATTTTAAGTTGATTCAACTACTATTCTGGACAGAGAAATCTAAACTCCAATTTTTAAAGAAGATTTCATAAAGCATTGGTTTTAGGTAATTCAACAACCATTCTGGACAAAGAAATAACTCCAATTTATTGTCTGGAATCTACAAAAATGTTTGTTTTTGGCCCTTAATTCCTAGACTGTTTGCCCCATAACCCCACAAAATAGACCTCAACCTTCTACTTATGGTATTCAATATTATGGCACAATTTCAGAACAATTGAAATACTTATACACGACTTTTTGTACAGACACTAGATTAATGCTTGTTTTGGTCACCTTTGGTACCCTTATTCCTAAACCTTATGGACTATATATATAACCCCCCCCCCCCAAAAAAAAAAAACAATACCAAGCTTCCTTTTATGATTATAAATATTACTGTGGATTCATTATTATTCTTTGGATGCCAATTTTCGTGGCTTACGTGGGTAGAGTCTGACCCACAGGTGCTTGAGGACAGGATCCTGTATGAGCCCCATATAGTCCCTCCCCCTTTTTTTTTTATCATAAATCTCAGATTTTTCGATATATATCACTTATTTGTACCATATATATACTAATATACCATATTTATACTCTAAATATGCATGTTTACTATCAACGTAAATCTCGACTATAGAGCGAAATCTGAGATTTATGATAAAAAAAAGAGGGGGAGGAACTATATGGGGCTCACACAGGATCCTGTCCTCAAGCACCTGTGGTCTAACCACAAAATTAAATGTTCAACGATTAACAAATTTTCTATAGGCTTGTATGCAGACTTCGGCAAAACCACAAAATTAAATATCCACGAAAATGCAAATTTTCTTTAATCCACGAAAATTGGTACCCACAAAAATAAATGAATCCACAGTATGATATAATTTTAAGGCTTCCTTTTTACTTATACTGAAGTTATTATCTGGAAACCATCCGTCTTGGGAAGATGACGACAGGATACCTACATGTATTTCAACTGAAAAAATTTCTGTGGTTGTTTAAAAATTTCAAACATGTACAATGAAATATTGTTTTAGAAATTGATCAGCCTAGATATGCCTTATAGTTTTTCCCCGCATAGTTGAAGGACCATTTACACTCAGAACCGAGTCATCAGTAGGCAGCTAGTACAGATGTATTAAAACAACCTAGCATCATATTGCTAGTAGTGGTAGTAGCATTCTCGGGTAAATTTGTTCTTTTTTTTTAATATGTTTGGTTCAAATCAAAATAGAATGCTTTTATCTCCCTAATACTTACATTGTAAATAGAGGTGATACTACTTTGACAAATCCTTGTACATGCGAGTTTTCTGTCAAATCTTTATTTCACAAAGAATGATTTGCATAACAATGAACTGAGCTCAAAGCAAAGTATTCAATAATACACTTAGACAAAGAGCTAAATTCAGTGATATACTATGTACAACAGGTCCTTCATTAACATCCATCGACCAAAACCACATCTCAAAACATTCCATACTACAGGGTTGGATTCAGAAGTCCTGAAAAAGACATGATTTTTTTTATCATATTTTAAGTATATATACACAGGTTAAAACTTTCTTGTGGTACAATCATTCCGTATCTAGCAACTACATGTATCAATTTGCTTCATGCACATATCGATATGTGTTGAGTTTACCTCTGTTGGAAAAAAGAACACACAAACCTCCACCTAATTTTAGTCAATGGACAATACATTCAAAACTATAAAATATTATCTAAGACTTGTCAGTGTCTATTTACCATTGCCACTGAATCAGTGATATATCATATGTACACATAATTATGTACATTCAAGACTAAAATTATAAAGTACATATATAAGACTAAAACTGACATTCAGTCTTTACGATATCTTCATTCCCAAAGTCATTTTCAAATCTGACTTCATGGTAAAATAAGATTCCATATCTACAACCAATGAAAAGGAAATATCCCTCTAATAGACTAGCATTTAAATCACAGTTTTCGAAAATGGAAGCTAGGTCACCATGGAACCTAGAACTAAAAAAATCGAAACAATATATCTTAAATATTTCAAATGCATATACATGAAATAATATTTATCTCTAAAATTCACCATATTGTTCCCTTTTTTATCTTCTGTTCGATACTGTATATCCAGTGGCGGATCCAGAAATTTTCTAAAGTGGGGGCCCACTGACTGACCTAAGAGGGGGCTCGCTCCAGTCACAATTCAGTGATTCCCTATATAAGCAACCAAATTTTTCTCAAAAAGCAGGGGCCCGCCACCCCCCCTAAATCTGCCTCTGATATCAACCACTAGATGTCTTTCAATTACATTCAGTTTAGTGTGGGTTGATGTTTGATTGTCGTACATGTTACAATGAGCAAAGCCCATACCGCAGTCAGCTATAAAAGGCCCTGATAAAGACAATGTAAAACAATTCAAACGAGAAAACTAACATGTCTGTTTAAGGTTACATCATCAAAATATGTAGGGTAGGTAGGTAGGTTGGTATTTTCTTTTTAATATTTTGTCCATTTTATTTTTTGAGCCATGATTTTGAATTGAGTGGTCCGTCTTGCATGGTCCGAGTTGTCCATGGGGCGAGAGTTCCCCTATTTATAATGATTGGATTATTTCTTCAACGGCAATAAAATGGCTTAGGGTGGGTGCTAAAAATAGGATCGGTCAGGTACCCGTAAACAAACATATATATATATTTTTTGGCCTTACCGAGAGCACAATTGAAATATATACAAATCACGGATCAGATACGCATCAACTATGTAAGACCTAATTTCAACACCCCTAAACAGTGAATATTTTTATCGCAAACAGTAGAATTTTATTACATAGTCTGAAAGATGAAACCTTGAACTTCACAGGAAAAATACTCCCATTGCTGGGAAAAGTCATTTAAAAAAGTATCAGTTCAATATGTAAAGCCATTATTATAGCATTTTTTCAACTAAAATAGAATTTTCAGCTAAATGATAGCATCAAAGGCATACACCTTGCTACTTAAAAGTAGCAAAAGTGTGGGTTTTTTTTAAATGTACATGTACTAAATAAAAGATATCATTTAAATCTATTTGTTTTAAGTTTTGAAAAACTACAAAATCCCAATTTGTGTGACTTAACCTTGCAAATTGAATTTTCTACTAAAAAAGTGATTTAAAAATCACTTATTTCAGTAAGTCCCCTGCATGACTGAACATGGCAATTTATGAGCTGCCATTTTATCACACCAAAACAGACAGATGAACAAAAAAATGACAATTGTAGGATACGTTTCTGTAAAATATGATAAAATCATGTTTTTAAATAAATGAATAATACCAAATAGATACACCAAAATTTAAAGCACATTTACAGGAGGGATATACACAATCATTGCTAAACTATACATTTCATACTCTATGCATTTATAAATAAATATTGGTTTAAAAAAAGAAATATTGATGTGTATGACAGTATGACTATCATACTTATTCCAAATTGATGGTAAATTCCGTCAGCATTGTATTTTGGGAATTCCCAGGTAAATGCCATGCCTAAATACAGCTGCTTCATCTATACTATAGCTGTCTGTAAATATATTCTTCCATTCAAGGCAAACCCAGCGGAATAGGTGTATAAAAATACACTGAATATCCTCCACCAGTATTTACATGTGTACAGTAAATCCGTTAAAGAGTAAACCCCTCCTATCTCCCCTCATTAAATGCACCAAGAATTTCAGGGCTGTAATGTAGGTCATTTATACACACCAAAATTGTACAAAAAACTTATGTCATGTTTCTGTATACCAAATTATCATGAAATTGAGCTGTTTCCTTCAACCAAGGATTTGTATAGTAACTATACAAATCCTTGCTTCAACATATACAAATATGTAGAAATAATGTACATCGCAGTGTCGGGTCCAGGAATTTTCATAAGTGGGGCCCACTGACTGACCTAAGAGGGAGCCCGCTCCAGTCACGCTTCAATGATTCCCTATATAAGCAACCAAATTTTTTCCCAAAAAGGGCCCCCCCCCCTAAATCCGCCTTTGCATCGTTTAAACGTTTTTCATTAAGATACCAGATACGACTAAACATGTAAACAACCCCTGAACTACAATGTTGTATGGAATCTTCCATAGCAGGCGAAAGACAGAATTCGCGAATACTGTTTCCGCTGTTAATGCCAGTGTTATCATGACTGACATTAGGGGATGAAATGCATATAGATGTCTATAAACAGCTGATAAAGTCTATTCAATAGTAACTTTTTTGTTCGTTGAAATGTGTGGGATTGTGCAGCACGTGTCATCATGACATGTGTCCCTTCGCGGCCTTCAGTTTAGATTATAGACTAGAGAAGAGACTAAATGCGTACAAACCTGATGTCAAATGAAGATATACGGAATTTAAATAACGTTGATCCTTTAAATGTACGAAACACAAACACATATGACAATCTTTCACATAAAATAGATAGTAAAATTTTCCAAATGAACGTCCATTAAAGTTAAGTCTCTGATGAATATTTCCCGCGTAAGTGTCATGGAATAGACCAAAACGAATTTTAGGTGAGTGTTGTCATTAAAACATTCGGGTCAATGAACACAGTTAGATTAAATATATAAATATGTTAACTATATTTATATTGGTTTTTCAGAAAAGTGACTTTACCAGATTTTGTTTGTGGCAAACAACGGTAAATAGCCTATATCATCTTGACATGACAGATGAAAACCCCTTAAGCATAATGTTGTGTGTATGGAATAGTCCATGGAATTGTCCAAACCGATACAGGTGAAATACGTAGAATAATATTGCTGTGTCTATTGTGGACACAGCAATAAAATCAGATTTAAGATCCTGATGAGCCCGCAGTAAAGTAAAAAAAAATGTAAAAAGCCTTATATAATAAAATATGCTCGATTAACCTTGAAGTGAAGACTAATAAAAATTTGCATGTATAGTGAACCCCCTAAATAAAATAATACTGTGTTCTAGACCACTTCCCCTTTCGGTGATCTACAGAAATGATTTTTTACTATATAGTATGTTAACTAGTATAGTAAATATAGAAACAAACATTTATCAGTAAAATCTACAAGTATAATAAGGTCAACATGTTTGAAATCGTCAGATTCCTAATAGGATTTTTTTACCTTTTTTTTTTATTGTAAACTAAGTCAAATATCCCGAAAAAGATCTTCACAAATTCCATAAGATAAGAACTGCAAAAATTCAAACAATTGCAACATTGCTGAAAATAAATGTCAAAATCGCAAATTTTACCAAGTGATCGGTTCAGCCTCATGGCAGCCTCTTGTTCCCTTTCCTGTGCTCTGATGTTTCTATCTAGCATAAGTTATTTGTCCTTAATCAAGTTTTTATGACTTTTAGCTTGAACCTTCCAGAAAATAAGTGCTGGACATTTTTAGCCATGGAATCAGGACATATGAGCTACGGTTTCGCAGCCAAGGTTATACTAACTTTTATTGCAAGTACATGTATTATCTTTCCATTCGTTGTTTGCAGTATCATCAATTATTAGTTTCAACCACATGATATCAGATGTCAAACAGCAGTGTAGAAATATTTTAGAAAATCTTTAGGATTCATTACAAAAGAAAGGTAAACAAAATTCCACAAAACTGCCTTTCGGGACCAAATACATTTTTGGTTATGGACATCCTTCAGAATATCAATTTTAAGAAACATGCGATATTGCTGTATTGTGTATAAACCCTTTCTTCGGCTATAATACTAGTAACTAAATGACACCAGTTTGAAACTGATTTGATGGATATTTACGAAATTGTAAAAATTGAATTATGTATTACTTACATTCCTAAATATTTCACTTATTTAAACTTATGAGATAGGACCCAAAGGATGAAACGTAATATAAAAAGAAGAAAATCTATAGTACCATGATGACCAAACATGTACTGCAAAAATCTTTTTTTACACCAGAGATACATTAAAAAAGACATTCAATCTTTACTTAAATTTGCAGTTTCACAGATTCGTGAACTTTGAGGTTCTTGCACTATTATAGTTTACCTCAAAACATATGACCACATTGTACATTTTAAATGCCTAATACTAATTAGGCATTTTCGACAATTTTGTAAATATTTGCAAATTTGAAGAATTTATCCCGAAAATATTAAAAGACCATGTGAATCACAACGAAAATTATATTTGCAGAAAAGTCATAGTCCTTATTAAATTTATTCTTGTTATAGCCTTCATTCGATGCAAATTTAAAGAGAGAGAAAGTGAGATGGTCTAATTTGAAATATTCTATGAAAAATACGTTCAAAAGTTTCAAGAATTTGCGTCATAGAATATGTAAAGTTTCTATAAAATATTTTATGTGTATTGTACAGGAGAACCGTATTTTTGCGAATGTCCAAACGGTCAGGAACCTCTGAACTTTATTGGTCTCGTACGATTTTTGTCGAGCCTGCAACTTTTGTTGCAGAAAGCTCGACATAGGGATAGTGATCCGGGGGCGGCTACGGCGGCGGCGGCGGCGGCGGTGTTAGCTCACTTCTTAAAAGCTTTATATTTTAGAAGGTGGAAGACCTGGATGCTTCATACTTTGTATATAGATGCCTCATGTTACGAAGTTTCCGTCAGTCACATGTCCAATGTCCTTGACCTCATTTTCATGGTTCAGTGACCACTTGAAAAAAAAGTTCAGATTTTTTGTAATGTTGAATTCTCTCTTATTATAAGTAATAGGATAACTATATTTGGTATGTGCGTACCTTGTAAGGTCCTCATGCCCGTCAGACAGTTTTCACTTGACCTCGACCTCATTTCATGGCTCAGTGAACAAGGTTAAGTTTTGGTGGTCAAGTCCATATCTCAGATACTATAAGCAATAGGGCTAGTATATTCGGTGTATGGAAGGACTGTAAGGTGTACATGTCCAACTGGCAGGTGTCATCTGACCTTGACCTCATTTTCATGGTTCAGTGGTTATAGTTAAGTTTTTGTGTTTTGGTCTGTTTTTCTCATACTTTATGCAATAGGTCTACTATATTTGTTGTATGGAATGATTGTAAGGTGAACATGTCTAGCGGACAGATGGCATCTGACCTTGACCTCATTTTCATGGTTCAGTGGTCAAAGTTAAGTTTTTCAGTTTTGGTCTTTTTATCTGATACTATACGCCATAGGTCAACTATATTTAGTGTATGTAAATGTTTTATGATTTATATATTAGTTGCGCAGGTTTTATTTGACCTTGACCTCATTTTCACGGTTCATTGCTCAGTGTTAAGTTTTTGTGTTTTGGTCTATTTTTCTTAAACTATAAGTATTAGGTCAACTATATTTTTTTTATGGAAGCATTGTTAGCTGTACATGTGAGCCTGGCATGGTTCATCTGAACTTGACCTCATTTTCATGGTTCATTGGTCTTTGTTTAGTTATCTTGGTTAATGTAACGTTTATGTGACAGTTGTAATAAAGCTTTATACTTAGGACTATCAACATAATATCAATGATTAGTAAAGAAGGCGAGACATTTCAGTGTGTGCACTCTTGTTAAAAATTTTGGATCATTTAGATTTTCGGAACTAAGTGTGACGTCCAGTTTTGCTGAACCAGCTAGTGAACATTGATGTTTAGGGGTCAGCTAAAGCCCACCTGCGGTGCAGCATTTAGGTCCCGCTGTGTTGAAGGCCCATTTGTTGGGGTGATGTCTCTTTAAAACATTTTCGTTTCCATTCTGTAATAAAAAAAAATTGTCTTTAATATTAAAATTTCAGAGGGTTTTAATTAGTTTCCCTTACAGAATGCGCGTCATCAAGGATTATTATATGGCGACCACTGCAGTGAACTGAAGCTTTGTATTTCAGAAGGTTAATGTTACTGTTGTTGAAGAACTTGATTCTTTATAGCTCTTATGCAGATCTATACTTTATGTGTGGATCATTGATCAATGTTTCGTGGTCTGATATAAAGAAGATACATTTGATATTTCTGGTCCATATTATTTAGTCTTCTAGTCTCTGTATCGAAACATGATACCATTGTTTAAACAATTATTTTGAACTTTTGCAATTGTTTTTGTATATGTATGTCAACATGATACTAGTAGTTAAAATGACCTAATAAATATGACACAGATGTAAAATTCATTGGTTTCGATTAACTTGTACTTTCTGACAACATATGATTGGTCACACAATGCCCTAGCTTTCGGACAAATTCTGTAGATAAAAACATTCAAAAGGTAAGAATATTACTATTTATGTACACAAACGTTGTGAGATTTGTGGAAGCAGCCAATGAAGCAGTTGCTTTGTTGCTTCAAACGTTTTAAAAGCTACTGAACGATTTTTTTTATAAGATTGCATCGCTCTTCATATTGGTTACCCATGTCTTCATAACATAGATGTAGAATCTAACTGAATTTAGCCTAGCTTGAATTTGCAGTAAGGTGTTAGCTTTTTCAACCGTCTTGAAAGCTTATCCGTTACCTTTGTTAAAGTACCGTGCAAAGTTAAATGCACCAAAACTAGATGATGTTAAGGGTATTATGTATACAAGACACTATATGCATTATTTGCAAAACAAAAAGTGCGAATCTATCAATTTTTGAAAAAGGCACGATGAAGAAGAAGATGATAGATGGCTGTTTCATGTCCAGTGCCAAGTTCATGCACTGATTCTCATAATTTTTAACTTACTATAGTAGATAGCAAAAGCCACGAGTGAAGTTGTTTTATTTGTAGTTTTCAACTAATACAGTTGTAAGTGAATGGTAGGTGTTCATCCATACATACTAGATACTTGTTATCATTATAAATCGTTAGAATGAACATACTTATATTCGTGGTTTCTGTTTTGAGTATTTCAGTTCGGCGCTTATGCCAAACAGTTCCATTATTGTTGACTTCTTTTACAGCAGTACAAAACTAAAAATGTTTTCTATGTGCAACGTTTATTGCTTAAATGGCTAAATCAAGCCCTATGCTAACAATTTTAACATGAAGATTTTAATCAGACGAAGGAAAAGTTTGTTATGACACGAAACTATTTTTTTTCGTAAAATAAGAAAAGCAATAACAAACGAATCGTTTATCAGATGTCTGTTTGTCTGCTTGATCAATTACAGGGTAACTATGTCTAAAATTCCTGCAATCGCAATCCATGGGGGAGCATGGGCAATTCCTGACAATCTTGCTGAAGCTAGCGTAGAGGGTGTCAAAGTTGCAGCACGAATAGGGTACAAAATATTAAAGGGAGGAGGTTCAGCAGTTGATGCTGTAGAGGCTGCTGTAAAAAGTCTAGAGGATGACCCCGCTTTTGACGCAGGTTTGTAGGGTCAACATGTTGTATTGAAGTAGATAAAATTCAGATTTTGAACACAGGATACCAGCGGAAGTAATGATTGAGTTACACATATTTGAAGGCTGTTCAAATGTATCTATCATTGAAGAAGGTCTATTTTCACAGCATTTTCTTAGTTGATTGCTGTATTTAAAAAGCAAATCACAATTGAATCGGAACTTTACATTTGTAACCCACAAAGGCATGTCTCAAATAGTAATACGTTATTCCTCGTGTGTTTTCTAAAACCGAGCCAAAACCCTTCTCTGGATACCTTAATATTAATAAGGAACATTCACACCAAAATGTTTGAAAGCCATATATAAGGTCTAACAGTTAAATAGCTTTTAGACCAAACACATCCTAGGAAAATTACAGATATATAAATGATTTTCTTTTTTATCGGATTACGTATGAGCCATATATAAGGTCTAACAGTTAAGAGCTTTTAGATCAAACACATCATTAGAAATTAACAGATAAATGATTTTCTTTTTTATCGGATTATGTATGTTTCATGTAATTTGTCAGGGACAGGTTCAGTGTTAAATACAGATGGCGAGGTAGAGATGGATGCAGTACTTATGGATGGTAAAGACTTGAAATGTGGAGCAGTAGCCTGCATACAAAACATCAAAAATCCCATATCAGTAGCAAGGCTTGTAATGGACAAGGTATAATCATGATTAAACGTATAACAATTGTACCATAACACCAAAAAGGATAAGAAATTGTATGCTTTCTCTCACAACAGATAATAGCAAAGTTAGTTGCTTAGCATTTGTTAATTATATGGGCATACAGCATAGTTGACCGAATATCACATAAATGTAAAAGTTAACGATACAAATGTTACTGTTTGTACCAAAAAGACTTTCACAATACGAATAGACAAATGTTTCTCCAAGTTGCAGCTTGAAATCATTTATCAAAATTAACCAACTTGTGAAAAGTCAACTGGATATGGTGTATCAAATGACAAACATCAGTATAAAAAATGGCGGTCAGATCCTGCTTCATGTGTGACTACCAATGTGTTACTCTTATAAAATTAGATCAATGCTTAGACATCAAGCTAAATAGCAAATTGGCAATTGGGTCTAATCAAACCCTAAGAGGTCACCAAATTCTATACCAACGTTTATGAAAAAAATTCTTACCCTGAAATTTGACCGAATGTGAAATTTTTAAATTGAAACATGTTTTTGCAAAGTGTACATGTCAGTTAGGCAAGTTTCATCTGACCTTGACCTCATTTTCATAGTTCATAATTATTAAGTTTATGTGATACGTGTAGTAAACCTTTATTTTATCTTGAGGACTTACGATATAAAAATCACTAAAAATCGAGTCTTTCATCATGTGCACTCTTAGATAATCTTACTATTCAATTGCAATCCTTGGACTAACGTTATTGCTTACAACACAATCATAAGAATCTGTTTTTCAGACGGATCATGTGTTATTGGTAGGCAATGGAGCTAACAAGTTTGCAGAACAAATGGGTGTTGAAAGTGTCGAAACAAAACAACTTGTCACCGAAGAAGCTATCAGAGAATGGGAACAGTATGTCAAATACAAAGTCACAGTGAATACTTTGTTTAAACAAAGGTAACAAAGCGTTTTGCGAATTAGAGGGGCGCATTTTTCTATCTTAATGTAAATACATGCTAAAAGGCTTTCAGTATGTGCATCTTACTGCTACAGAAAGTAGATACATTTTACAAATATGATAATGTGATGTTATTTCGATGTTTAAACAAAGCAATACATCATCATTATATTCCAGTAATTACTGAAGATTTTTTAGAAAAATACAGAAAATATTTTACATGTGAGAACTGTTTTGTTTTTTGGTGTTTTGTTTGTTGCATTTACCGGTTTAACCTTATTACCCAGAGAACCCATTGGACATGATACAGTAGGTGCAGTAGCTATAGATACATCAGGCAATGTAGCATTTGGAACATCAACAGGTGGTATTACAGCTAAAATGCCAGGCAGAGTTGGGGATAGTCCTATTATAGGTAAATAAATTAAAATAATCCAGGTTGAGTTGGGGATAGTCCTATTATAGGTAAATAAATTAAAATAATCCAGGTTAAGTTAGAAATAATAAAAGGGTTCTATAGATCCATGTCTTGTCTGTGATTGCTGCTGTCAGTGTAAAAACGTTGTTGACATTTTATCAGTAAAATACCAAAAAATATTTTTTTCTGCAATTTTATTGATGTGAAACCTTAGTACTTGATGTGAATCCTTGGCCTTCAGCACAGACATTTTTGCATGTTTTGCTGTTAAAGAGTAACA